>RXID01014385.1:407442-568995 GCA_005019695.1 Trichopus zeylanicus subsp. travancoricus
CGGGTCTCGGCCCGGCGAGCCCCGCTCCGCCCGCCCCCGCCCGGACTCGAGGCCCGGCGAGCTCCCGCTCCCGCGCGCTCGTCAGCACGCGTTCCCGCCCGCGCTCCGGCGAAGATGAACAGTAACTATAAACAGTAAACCCTAACCGAAACGAAAAATTAGGTTTCGGTTCGGGACCGGCCGAAACCGCGAACCATGACTTGGAGGATTGTGTATACATGGTCCAGGTTTGGCAAGTGCTTCCACATGGAAATGAACAAAGTGGGAACAAATCGAAGCCTCTCTGGCTTTCTTTTTCTGTTTGCTTCCCTGATTCTGTCTCCTTCCCTATTTGGTTGGTGATCAACAACTGCTTCAAGAAGAGTTGGTGCAGTGGGGAGGGCAATATCATAATAAGATGGAGAGATTGATAGCTCATGCTAACTTGGGCGGCTCCCATGTGTTCGTTGTCGTCGTCTTTGTTCTTGTTCGCGGTTGCACACTTCACATTGATTCAATTTAAATCTTTCGCGGCTTTCAATGTTTGAAGCTTTGTTTTTTCAACGGACGAATAAGCGGTGATTTCAGAGGTACATGACGTTGAGGAGCCCGTTGTAAAGTCTCCTCCCAAATGAAATGGAGATGGTGAATCCCACATCTATCTCATTTGAACAGCTATGGAATTGCATAGGAAGAAGACTGTAAGATTTCTCGCGGTGGAAAAAGCAGAAGAGCCGTGTCCACTGACAAATTTGAAATGAGAGAAAATTTGATGGAGACTAATTTGAAGCTGGTCTTCTAGAAATTCTTCGATCTCTCGTTCAGTGGTCAAACGGGACCAATACAGCCACGTCATTATAGTGCCCCTCTGATCACAAACCAACCAACAGCATTGAGTCAATTGACAATGTCTGCTGATGAAGAGTAGGCCCAACTCCACCCCGAGCGGTTGGTGGTGCTTCTGACTGGAGCAGATGAAAGACGAACATGGAACCAAGTGAGAAGGTTAATTGATGAACAATAGAGTCGTTGGCCGCAAAATCCACACAAAAGGGATATGAGATTTCACATGCTGCGACCGACTGACCGACTAGTTCCAGTTCGGGAAGAGCTGCTGCCCAGGTGTCAGGCTCGCTTAGCTTCCTCTTCTTCTTCAGCCTCGCCACGCGCTCTGCATATTCGAATCGAGTAACTGACAAGCGGCGGCAGACAAACCGCCAACGGACAAATAAGAAGGAAGAAGCCGGGCCGAGGAGAACATGCGAGGGGGCCGTCCTCGGTTATGATATCAATAGTTAATTCGTATGGGTTGCCTCATTGGATTCCACAACGGGCCGGCCCATCGTCCCCCGTGCTTCCCCTTCCTTCTTTACGGTATCGGGCCCCGCCGGTTGCGCCAAGAACGAGACGATATTTGTTTTTCAGTTTCCGAACATGCCCCCTAAACCTTGCGCTTCCACAATTTTGCCGCTCGGTTGCTTTTACGGCAGCAGTAAATTTGACTGGTAATCTATTGGAGGGCAGAATTGTTAATAAATCCAATTCGATGGTACTTTTCTGAGGTCAAAAAATGTAAAAAAAAAAAGAAAAAAAAAAGGGCAATCTGGCATTATTATTAGTTTATTACGGCTTATGGAGGTTCAGACTTCAAATTTAGAAAATTGAAAATTCCTCTCGCACTTGATCTCGTCCTCCCCGGTCCCTGTCGATTGGAAGCCGTGCCTTGTTCTCTCGCTCTCGTCGCTCGCCGACGCCGGTTGCTGCTGCTCTGACCTCCTATAGCACGCGATCCAAGCTCCAAAAAGTGGATTTTCTTCTGTTTTTATACATCGTTCGGGGATGACGAAGCGGAAGCACCGGTGTTCTTGAGAAATCACTGATCGCCCTCGGCCGAGTTGACCATGTACATTGCTCGCGAGGCTTCCAAGGTTTCTGCTTCTATCATCTGATTTTGGCTGATTTCTCTTTGTTTCAATCTCACTGCTCGCTCATCGATTTGCTTCATACTTATTCAGATATGGAAGAGGGTTTGCTCGGAGACGGCCGTAGAATGGAAACTTCTCAAAGAGAATTGGAAATTGCTGCTATCTGGACTTGTTTTCCAGGTATTCCTCTATCTCTAATTGCCCTTCAAAGGGTTTGGATTCTCAGGGTTCTTGTTTACTTCGCCCACGTATTCCTCACGAACAACCTCCCCAAACTGAGATCTTGGGGGCGCCCCTCTTGATTGCAGCGTCTGGGTGGATCGACTGATGTACGACCTGTGAATTGTGTACCATCTGTTCTCCATCATTGTTGTTCAAACAAGACTTGCAATCATGAGCCTTTTTTACTTTCTAGATTATTGAACAGCGTTTTAAATTCCGGTTTAGCAATTTGAAGCGAACTGCTAAATCTTCTTGTAATCTTGAAACACCGTTATCTTAATATCCAACTAGAAATCAAACTCTTCATCTCACAACTGCAGGAATTTGCTAAACGTTTAATTTTTTGTCTTGGTTAATCTCAATTTAGAGGCTCCTGCCATACTTTTGCTCATTCACAGTATTTCCATGGGCTTGCTGCTCGAGGAGTTCATTATCTTCATCAGCCAGGGCCTATTCTCCAGGATGTTGGGTTCATGATTCTTCCGGTTTGTGCTATATTTGACTTGCATACGAATTTTTCATCCATTTTTTATCTACAAGCTGAAGGATATTTGACTTCAAAGTGGTAATTTAACATCTTTTTCTTGCTATTGCTTTCAGGAACTTGGAAAGGAAAGAGGTCATATTAGCGAGAACACTTTTGCCATTGTCTTCTTCTCTTTCGTAGTGGTAAGCTTCCGCATCTTTTTGCTTATTGGTTCATTTAAATAGCATTTTTCACTTGTGTTGTTATCTACTTCATTGTTTTTTGCTGGTGTAAAAGATGTGTGTGATATTTTGGATTCCTGGAATAAGTTGTATTTAATGTAGTAGACTTATTATTGGCCTACATTACCATTATTCCAAATTCAAGAGCTAATAATTTTAGTTTTTGTTATGAGTGTATGCCTTTCTTCTGTAGTTTTGAATTATCATAGAGAAAACATTGCTACTGTTTGATGTTAGTAAATTCTCCCAAGTGAAGTTGATAGGGATCTCCGACATTAAAGTTTCAGGGGCTGTGTAATGTCAGAGATGGTGTAGTGGAATTCTTTGAAGTTAGATGATTTCAGACTCATGGATCATGAGCACATTAGTCACATATTCATAGTTGTAATTTATCTGCTTGCTTCTATTTTGAAAAATTTCACAGTTCAAAACATTGAGTATTAAAGAACATTGGAATATATCAAACCGACTAATCATGATTTTATCAGATCAAATAAGCCTTTACGCTAGAGAACTTTAATTTTATCCATATCTTGTTATTACACTGGTTGTCGTTTTGCTTTTGGAATAAGAGTTATATTTCAGTCCACGGTCTTTCCCTGCATGTGTAACTGGAGCAACACCTGTGTTATTGTTTTTTCTTTGTCATTAAACACCATTTCGGCCATTAGTTTCTGCACCTAATGGCTTGCCCATTTATGCTATTGGGCCACAAGTTATTCTCTGTGCCTTCTTTCTTATTGTATTACTTTTTTTTGAATTGGTGTTATGATTAATGGCTGCAGGGTTGTTTTTGTTCCGTATCTGCATTTGTTTTAAAATGATCTTTGTGCTGTTGCAGTGGACTTTTCATCCGTTCATTTATCATAGCAAGCGTTTCTACACAGTTCTGATCTGGCGCAGAGTGCTGGCATTTTTAGTGGTAAGTTCATATGGTGTTCAGGTCTCAGTGTTAAAGTATGATTTGTTTTGACGTGGAGTATTTTCCCTACAGGCTTCTCAGGTCTTGCGGATCATTACATTCTACTCGACAGTGCTTCCTGGTCCTAATTATCACTGCCGTGAGGTAATAATTATGTGAAAATCTAACACCTGAAAAAAATTCAACACTAATATTTTTTCCTCTTCTTGGAACCCTGCACCTCAAACCTTGTATAAAATTGATTGAAGTAGATATTTAGCTATGTTTTCTTATCTGCAGGGTTCAAAGCTCGCTAGACTGCCACGACCTGATAGTGTATTCGAAGTTCTTCTCCTTAACTGTGAGTGTTTTCCTTGTAGTTGTTTTAATTGTACTCTTGGGGCGGTGTATTGTGCTTGACTTTTGTTTCTTCCTTCTTGTTTGTAGTTCCGCGAGGAGTCTTTTATGGTTGTGGTGATTTGATATTTTCATCCCATATGATATTTATGTTAGTTTTTGTGCTAACATATCAAAAGTATGGTTCTGAAAGGTAAGAGATGGTTTGTCTAGTTCTTGCCTTTCTTCATGAATACTTTTCATGCATTAAGAGTGATGTTGCAGACATGTTTGCAACTTTTAATGAATTTTGAATTTAACATATCTGTTTTACTTTTCAAGGTTTATCAAGATGCTTGCATGGTTGACAGCCGTTATCCAAAGCATTCTTATAATAGCTTCCCGCAAGCATTACACAGTAGATGTTGTTGTTGCATGGTATGACTAAAGGACGCCTGTTGAATTTCACTAAACACAAATTTGAATTTGCTTTTGACTTTGTAGTTGCCTTTCTTTGGTTCAGGTATACTGTTAATCTGCTGGTGTTTTTCATTGACAAGAAACTACTTGGTTTGTTTGATTGTTTCTTGCATAGTATCTCTCTTTTTTTGTGGTCTTACCACTTGAATTATATTTGAAATATGTTATTGTATTCCATTTGTAGAATTGCCAGACAGGAGTTGTGGAACCCCGCCATTACTACCAATGATCACAAAAGGAAAGGACAACAGATCTACAGAGGAGAGCCACAAACTTGTGAATGGGAATTCTGGCGATACTGCTGATTGAGTCAGTACACTAGTAATTTTAACTTCTCTTTTTGAGGGGGCCCCTTTAGTGTTTAGGATTAGGACATTTGCACTGAGGCATGCATTAGTAAGGTCTTCTCTGCCAAATCCTATTCAGATCTTGGTTCATCCTTGAGGTCCCTAATGGTCTAACAAGTGTAACCAGATGACTACATCAAAAACCTATGTCTAGTAACTAACGCATCTAGTCTGATGTTTTAAAGTGTTAAGAAAAACACTTGTGGGAAAACATCATGGATTAAAGAGGAGCTTAACTTGTGAATCCATGGAGATGGTTGGAAGGAGGAAATTCTGTGATGTCTATAATTGGTTGATTTTGAAGGAATGTGTTAGGTTTAGGCTTTTGAATGACATCAAGTTAGCTCGATGTTGATTATGTTTTTTTTATTTTTTTGATAGAGTAGATACTGCACCAGGTAGTCATTTTTAACTTGATTTGTTTTTCTCATTTCCTTCAGAGGCAAAGAACACAACTGTATGGTAAGAATCTGGAAAATGGAAGTCCTGACCTTCCCGAGGCTACTGCAAATGGCACATAGAAGATGCTGTATGCTGTTTGTTTGGTTGCTGCACTCTAACAACGAGGAGTCTTGACCATGTTGATTGGTAGTACACGGTTGGAAGTCACGTGACTGTCTTCATAGCTGAGAACATGGAAATTTGGAATTGGTGGTTGTAATTTCTTTCATCAGGCAAAAGAAAAGTGGCTACATGCTGCGACCAACCTCGCCTAAGATTGTTGTCCCAAGTCATTTTGTTTCATTATCATAGTGAAAGCATGGAAATTTGGAATTGGTGTGGCTTCAGCATTTGGTGATGAGATACAAAGGTATAGCACGCTATGAACTGAGACTTTGCAATACGAAGTCTCCTGCTGCGAGATCCGTTTATGTTAAAATTACAACAGCTGCTCACAAGTCCAAATCCATAGTCAGCTGCTGGCGCATAAGTGTAAGCTGGCACAAAATTCCTGGCAACATTTTGCTGCAGGCCAGGCTGGTATGGGCCACAAACTTCCATTACCTGGTGGGGCATGCGGGGACAGCAGGGGGAAAGCCCAAATCCCACCGACAGTCGAGCCACAGCAGCGACACAGGCAGCAGGCCTACTGAAAACAAGACTTTCTCTGAATGATTTAGAGCGAGTGTTCACAGAGAAAACAAGACTTTTTACCTTTGTAGAATATAGTAGTACGCGTAAAACTGATTCCACAAAAAAACGAAGATAATATCCTTCAGAAATGATAAGGTTATCTCCGGGTAAAAATAATGGCATAATCTGAAATAGGCAAAAGCAGAATTGGAATGGTGATCAGAATCGAAGGAGAGCACATAATTTCCAACATATAAAACGCAAACCGATGAACTCCAGCAATGTACATTTAGGAAAACCATATTGCAAGAACATTTTACCTGTTAAGAAGATCTACTCTGTTTTCCATCTCTTTCTCCGCCATTCCAAATATCTGCACATATATTTAGACAAAAATTGCACTGGCAGGCAACAAAGAAAAGGAACACTTGAGTCTGTTGAGTCAGATGCTACGCTCAATCTGCATCCATACACGGATGGCAAAGGACCTACTTGTTCTTTCTCGACATTTGTGGGCGAACTGTTGTTGGACGCCATTGGGAATACACGGCAACTGAGGAATCAACACCAGCGTCAAATTTGAGTGGCTTACAAATGAAAACATTCACAGATCGTGGTATGACAACAAGTTCAAGAGAACCCCGTTTAATAGCGCACATATTGGCTGACTGCTCGTGCCCGCGGTAGGAAGATGAAAAGGTTCTCCTCTGGAGGAGAAGAGCTCTTTTCTGGGGTTTCTCGAGCCGCAAGCAGGGATGGGAGATGGGGAAGGTATTCGGTTCGATGAGTTTGGATCTCGGTGGGCGGGCCCGATTTGGAGCCCAGCCCATTTGTTTAGCCCAGCGATTTTGGTTCCACGACGTCGGGCCATGAGTGGAGCGGAACCAGGTCTCACCAAGTGGTTGTCGGCTCAATACTCTCAACTTATTTATATGTCGCACTCCTAAAAGGCCACTCACTCCTCTCCCGCTCCGATTCCCAATTTCCAAATTCGAAGGCCCTTGATCTCTGCCCCACGCCCCTTCGCCCTCTCCAGACCGGCTTCCTCCTTCAGCTGGCCGATCCTCTGCTGTCGCCGTCGCATCGCCCTCGCTACCCGTTAGTTCATAGCGTGTTTGATCTGGGCTTAAGGTTTTGGTTTTCTTGAAGATTTTGGTCTTGGAGATCTTTTGTTCCGTTTCTTTGTTTTTTTTTCTCCTGTCTTGGTTTTCGATCTGATCCCGTCGCGTCGCCTTCTCTGCCGTGGGTTCTCTCTACCGGATTAGAGTGTTGATAGCGTGTTTGATCTAGGCTTAGGGTTTTGGTTTTCGTGAAGATTTTGTTCTTGGAGATTTTTTGTTCCGCTTCTTTGTCTTTTTCCGGTCTTGGATTTCAATCTGAATCCCGCCGCGTTGCCGTCGTGGGCCGCGAGTTCTCTCTCTTTCGGATTAGAGCGTTGATAGTGTGTTTGATCTAGGTTTAGAGCTTTGATTTTCTTGAAGTTTTTGGTCTTTGAGATTTTGTGTTCGGTTCTTTCTTTTTTTGCCGGTCTTGGATTTCAATCTGAATCCCTTCGATCTCCCCTTTGCTTTCTCTTGCTGAATTATGGTACTATTGTGGGATCTAAGATCATCTGTTTCTTTTGTTCTTGTTTTTCTTGTTTTTGATGATTTAGGTTTCGTTGATTCTTCCTGTATTTTTGGTCGACTTAGATTTTGGCGATTCTTTCTGTTTTAGGGTTTTTCTTTATGGTTTCCCTCTTGACGATTCTTTTTTTTTTTCTGTTTCTTTGATTTCTAATTCTTTTAGTTTTTGTCATGATGATGAGTATGATTCGGATCTTGCTGATTCTTTATTTTTTTCTAATATTTTTGAATGATTTAGGTTTTTTTTACTGTTTTGGCAATGGTGAATTCTGATAATTGGGTTAATATTCATCACTGTGAGATCACATCTATTCCTTGCGAATTTGATGTGCGAGGATGAAATACTTAAACTACTTTATGCTGGATGTTTGTTTCTTTTCCTTGGAGACTATCCAAATTGTGTTTTCTGTTGAATATTTGAAATCATGCATTATTTTGTGTTGAATTTTCTTGTTTTAGGTTGAGACGTTGCTGTTATTGACATATACCTATAGCGAGTGAGTCATTTACACATGGATGCTGAATTTTCTAGATAAATAGAGGAGTTACTTTTTTCTTTTTCTAAATAAAAGTGGGTTGTCCAGCAATTTCGTTACATGTGAATACTGTTTACATACTGTACATTCATCTACTTGCTTGCAAAATTTGATCAAACTCCAAAGAGCTATACAGAACCCATTCAAAAAAGAAAGTCATCTGCCATGTTATCCTCCCTAAACAACCTGTTGACTAGTAAATAATCAAATAACTTGCTTCTAAGTTTGGTGAATAGTTTATTCAAGTGCTCAGGAGGACAGTCCCTGCTAGCTTTTTCCTTAAATCATTGAATGGTTGGTTCTGTATGGGTTTTGGCCATTGTGTCTCGTCTTAAACATGGATGCTGAGGTTTTAAACACAGAGAGGAGCTAACCTTTCTGTTTACCTTTCTGATGCTAGGGTAGTAGCACTATTTAAATTTACTGGAACCAGTCTCATGATTCAAATTGTTGATGTGTGCATAATATAAAAGTTGTATATTTAACAAACTAGTATGGATAAAGGATGTGTGACCCTTGTTTAGTGTTTTCTTCCATTTTTCCTTAGTCTGTACTCATTTTGATAGGAAATTTGTTAACAACCATCTTCTTTTTTGTAGTTGTATGGGCTAATTAATAAGTTCCAGGAGGAATGTGTAAATTTATGATCATGTATCTTCAAAAATATTAATCTTCAGATTAAAATTGCAACATTTTATCTCTTGGTGTTAATTACATGCATGATTATTGGGGAGGGGGAAAATTATTCATCATGTGGAATTTCAAATTGGAATTACCAAGTTGTTGAGTTGTGCTTATTCACTAAAGGTGCCCTTGTTTCCTACCTTTTATTATTCTCCTAGTCCATGTTGAGATCTTGACCTACTTAAAGCCAATATTTACACATCTCAATACCATTTCTGCTCCTTCATTATTCAATACCCTGGTCTGTTTTTCTAACTAACTTTTAAGCCATGAAACACTGTTATGGGATGTGTGGTAGGGCTAGTCGTCATAATTCTTGGAATGATGCATAAATTATGTGTAGTGTAACATGGAGCAATTGCTTGTATTGCATAGATAGAACATTTCTAAATATTTTGCTTTGTTGGATTATTTCAACAGGCTCGAACCACATGGTTTTAGCCATAGATAGAGCTGGGAAGTATCTTAAAGGAATTGCATGTGGCCAAGATTATGGGAGCAGCAAAGACATGATTGTTGGACATGGCAAGGGTAGATCTGGTGGCAAATGTGACAATGGCAGATCGGTTAGAAAAAGATTTATTTTCAATTATAAAGAGGTATGCGAATTCATTCCATGCACATTAATATTTTTGTGTTGGTTGTGGCTGTAATAATGTTTTCAGCGCATGACCATTCGGATGGGTTGTACTTTGCTGTGAACCATAGGTAGCTTGAAATTTGAAGGCATACTTATCTGTGAGGACTTTCTAATGCTTGCTCTATCCTTTTCATGTGCATAACCTTTTTTTTTTTTTTGAGGAAAACTGCTTTATGCGTTCTGTCTTGTGTGATTATTGTTTGCCAATATATTTCTAGTTAAGACATTTTCCTCATTAGTTCTCACTACAGCCTTAGAAGGTGTTGTCTTGGGATTTTAATAATGATAAATTCTTCATTTCTGGAGGTTTCACTAATAAAAAGGGTTATGTGACATCCAAATATACTGCTTTTTATTGGGGCTGTTTGTGAAGTGAAAGTGATAGGTGGCATTGAGGAACTTCATTGTTCTTGACTTTTGCCTCTAGTGAGTGATTTGTACATGGATCATGAGTTTTCTAAATACATAGAGGAAAGCTAGCTTTTTCCTTTTTTCAAGTGAAAATGAGCCATCCGACAATTTTATTACATGTGAATATTGTTTACGTGGTGTACATTTATATGTTAGCTCCCAAAACTGCAAAGAGCTATATAGAACCCATCTAAGCACATTGTTGACTAGTATATTATCCAATAATGTGCTTCTCATTTTGGTGAATAGTTTACTCATGTGCTTAGGCGGACAGTCCCAGCTAGATTTTTACTTGACCATTAAATGGTTGGTTTTGAATGGCTTGTTACTGTAAGTCTGGTAAATTGTTTTCTCATTTTGGTTGAGTTTTTCCTGGTGTTGCCCATAGGGTGTTTGAACCTAGTAGAGGCTGATACGTCCAGCACCATCTATGAATGATTGGAACTTGCCAACCGGACTACGTCTCTCTCTCTCTCTCTCTCTCTCTCTCTCTCTCAACATTTAAATTTAGTGAAACCAGTCTGTTGATTCACATCTTTGATGTGTACAAAATATGAAATTTGTGTATTAGACAAAACTAATATAGATAAAGGATGTGTAGCTAACTTTTGTACTTACTTTCATTTTACGTTGTTCTGTCTTGATTCTGTTCTGTCTTGATTCTGGTACGAATTTTAACAATACCCTTCGTTGTCTTTTATGTGATATGGGCTAATCAATAAGGTTCAGGAGGAATGTACAAATTTTGGTTTTGGTAACTTCAAAAAACATTGATTTTCTGTCTAAGATTGCAAAATTATAGCCCTTGATGTTATTAATTATGTACATGGAAATGGTTCTCCAAGTCCACATTGAGATTTTGACCTACATAAAGCCAATTTATACATACATCTCCATTCCATTCTTTCTCCTTCGTCATTCATTGCAATGATATCTTTCTTGCTAAGCATTTTTTAAATGAATGTGTGTGGCCAAGATTATGGGAGCAATCATGACACGAGTGTTGGACAGGGCAGGGGTAGATCTGTTTGTAGAAGTGCATTTCCAATTGTAAAACAGGTACATGAATTCATTACATGCATGTTTAATATTTTTCATGTGTTGGTTGTGGCTTTAATAATGTTTTCAAAGCAGATGGGTTTGTGCTTTCTTTCAAACAAGGGGTAGCTTCAAATTTGAGGTCATATTTATCTTAGAATTCCTGGTGATAGCTCTATTTCTTCATGGCATGACCATTTCTTTTTAGGAAAATTTCTTGTCAAGGCCTCTTCATCATTGGTGCTCACTATAGCTTTAGAGGTCAATGCCCTGGATTTTGCTAATGAAAATGCTGTGTGGCACCCAAATAATATTGCTTTTTACTGGTGCAGTTTGTGAAGTGAAGGTGGTATGCTGGCCGTGAGGAACCTAGTCTTAAAGGTGGATGATTTGATGAGGTATGAGATTTCACCACATGCATGTTAATATTTTTGTTCTGTAGTTTGTGAGGTCGCATGACTATCAGAGTGAAACCATTAACAATAAACCATGCACACTTTATTCTGTCATTTTATTGATTGTTTTTAATTTTCTAGGATAGGAGCTTTTCTCACCCTATAACAATAAACCATGAACACTTTATTCTGTCATTTTATTGATTGTTTTTAATTTTCTAGGATAGGAGCTTTTCTCACCCTAAGACGATGAGAATTGGCTCATTCACCTAAAACCTCATTTTATTATGATTTAAAAAACACTAATTTCTAAAATTGATTGGCTAATTTTAGCTTTACTCCATTACCAAAAGCACCCTATGAAGATAAGAAAAAAAAAGTATAAGTTGCTACTATAAACATAAAAAAAAAAAAATAATAACTCAGCAGAATGATATATTGCTCTGCCCCCCAAAACATATATGCCATAGATGAATGCTAAACAAAATTTTTGTGACAGGCACAAAATTAAAAAGTTAAAAAATGCTGGATATGAACAGACGCCACGCCAAATACTTATGGTTGAAGTCAGTGAGCTGAGAGATTTCAAAGCAGAAGCTTCCTGCTTCTTCAGTTTCATTGTGAATAACTTGATTTTGGCACTTCATGGGGTGGCACTGTTTCGTCAACCTGAACAACAAAACCGAAATCACTGAATTTTAGTCCCATATTTTACATGAAAATATCACAAAGGAAGCATGACTATCTTAGGGAAGAACATAGACCTGCACCTGGGAAAGGGCTAACAATATCAATTACCTTGTCTGCATGGCCAAAGATCTCAGGTCTCTTTCAGCACCTTCCGAGAATGGATAAGAACTACTGAAGGCATTAACTGCACCTCCCACTGTGAAGCAAACAATCGTAAGTTCAAGGAGGACCCACAGTATCTTCAAAACAGCCAAAAGTAATCATTCAAACATAATAAACTATGACAAACACAGCCACACACTGATGAATATATAATTAGTTCACTGTGCATGATACAAATTCATCCCAAAAAGAATGACACCACAATTATCATACTAACTCAGCAACTATATTTTATATGAGATAATTTGCCAATTCAGTATGTGCAATGTACAACAGTACTTTCCTCTTGATATGCATAATAGTTCAAACAAGGGAGAAGAAAAAAATATACAGCTTCAATTGTGCATGATTATTTTATTCACTCAGTTATCAAGAAATGCACCAAAACAAGACTGAAAAAAAAAAATCGAAGCGAGTTTGATGTGATTCACTTCCTCATGCAGGTTCACCAGAAGAGAGCTGCCAAAACTCCAATGAATAAACTAAAAGCATTTTTTTGGTTCCTTGCTTTTCATATGAAGACAAGACTTAGCCTGTATTTCTCAGACAATCTAGAGGCTCTATCATGAGATGAATTTTAATAAGGATGAAAATCTACAAGCTCTGAAGAGCTACAGCCTGTATTACCAAAGAAGTATCAAATATTTTAAATCAATGCCCATATTCAGTTCAAGGGCTTATTACCTAGTAACATTTTTTTGATCAAACTCCAAGAATTTAGCAGAGAAATTCAATTGATGATAGAAAGCCCAGAGCATTTATTATCATTCCATCCAAATAGATGTTTAACTTTTATGAAAGGTTCTCTTCATCATCAGAATGTGATGATTGACATTCAAGAAAAAGTTCCATTTACAAAATGATCAATTTCAAAATGCAAGGAGAAAGATCCTTGAGGACAGCCAATGTGGCAGTAACACCGTTCCCAAAAGAAGTAGTTCATTCACATAACAGATATTTCAAGGCAGTTAAAAAATTAATGCATTCACATAAACCAAAAATTTCAAGGCGGAGTCCTAAGATCAACTGAACTTGGGCAGAGTTTAGATTTTAGGACACGGAAGTGTTGGTTCACCTAGTTAATGGGAGGAGAAAGAAACTTTAGTAAAGATATAGCTGTTTATAACCATAAACAGAAACATAATAATAAAGGCAAAAACGTGTTCTTGAAATGCTGTGCAAGGATTGAAAAGAATTAAAACTACATTATTCGCCGAGTTATTAAGAAAGATACGAGAAAAACTGAGGTAATTTTCCTCAAAGAACTAATCAAATGAAAAGACGTTCCTTCCATAACAATCAGAAAAAACAATGAAAACCGTACAGCCAAATGAACATAGTCGTAAATGATGACTTGTTCATCCCTGAAGCACAAGAGCCACGGGAGACAACGTGAAGTCCTAGACCTTAGTATGCCTTAAGCAAAGCAAAAAATGCAGCACAATAAGAAGAAGGACCAATCAATTCTGCATCTAGGCTCCCATTAGAAATTAGTGACAAGCTGAATATCCCAACAATGGGAAAAAATTATGGTGGCTCTTTGTTTTACATATGCAAGCAAAGCCTCAGAAAATTGTAGATAGCAGAAGCTACCGTTCAGCTCCTTGTGTTGTTATCTTATGAATAAATTATTCTTGACAGATTTGACAATAAATGCAGTTAATGGTAAAAAACCAAATATGATATTCATAAGTAACCAACTATTAGTTAAAGAAGGTTCTGGCTAGAAGAGTAATTTCTGAAATAGGAATGGCTTTTGAACATCATATTTTAAAAATTACTTTCTTGTTTAAAAAGTATTTCTCAAATGAGGATAATACAAAGTTATACAACATGGTTATCTTCATATAACTTTTCCACCTATCTTGTTTATAATCACCAAGTTCTAGAATGAATGTGCAACAGGATTTATATAGACAACGATATGCTGCAATTAGTCCCAGCCCCACAAATGATGCATAAAAATTAATCAACTTTAGCCAAATGAAAGAACAATCTGTATATGTGCCTCATACTGATTAATGATTAAAAAGGGAATCATCTGCAATGAGTCAATTTTAGTAAACCAGAAATCAAGCATAAAAAATGAGAAAGAACCTAGCTCATCAAAAGAATGATTAATGAGGCAAGAACAAGATATAGAAGGCCAACATCATGCCTAAAAATAAAAAAAAGAAAACTCAGAAGTCATCCAATCAGAGATCCAATGTCAAATCATTAAGAACGAACACCAAATCATTGCTCAAGATCATCTGAGACAACAATCCAACTTCCAAATCATAACATCAAATACAAACATCTGATCAAGACAACCATATCATACATACAGATCCAACAAGCATAACCAGGAGATCAACATATAAGTACCATCCTGTCAAAACCCTAACAATCCATGATCAAGAAAAAGAAACAGATCCCCGATCCATGAAATCAAGGATGAGAATCAAACCTAGGCCAAAAATCAAAAGGAAACAAGAAAATAGAAAGATCAAGCCCCTGGATCTACGCCATACCTGAGATCAGCACAGATAAACTTCGTCCACCAGATGGCCTTCCTCCGCATCCCCAGGGGGTCGTCATCCTCCCCAATCTATGCTCAAGATCATCTGAAGTGATCCGATCACAGGATCCAACTTTCAAATCATAACGCCAAATGCAAACGCTCCGAAAACCCTAATCAAGACAACCATATCATACATACAGATCTAACAAGAATAACCAGGAGATCAACACATAAGCATCGTCTTTTCAAAACCCTAACAATCCATGATCAAGAAAAAGAAACACATCTCCAATCCCCGAAATCTAGGATCGGAATCAAGTCTAGGGAAACAATCAAAAGAAAATAGAAGGTAGAAAAGATCGAGCCCTGGATCTATACCATACCTGCGATCATCACAGAAAAACTTCGTCCGCTGGGTCGTCTTCTTCCGGGTCCCCGGGCGCCGTCGTCTTCCAAGATCCAGACATGCCGCCGGCCGCCCTCAAGCGCACCCTCAGCCTCTTCTCCCTCCCGATCTCCTCTCCTTCAACTCAGCGAAGAAGGTGAGGTCCTTGGAGAATGACCGACTCTCCGCCTCCTCTCTCGGCACCCTCTCTCGGCACGGTTCTAGTTTGTTATGAACTCGATTCGAGTTCGAAAGTTATTGCAAACCGAACTCAAACCTTCAATTTTATAGTTCCAAAATAATATCAAACCGAATCCGAAGTCATGTCTGTTCATCGGGTTCGGTTCGAAATAGTTACTACAGGCGCGGCCCAAAATAGTTTTAGCAGTCCGGCGAAACGGGCCCGGCCCGGGCCCGTTTGATATGTGTGAGGAAGAAGCAAAAACTGTCATCAAACTCATAACTTTAAAAAAAAATCATAAAGAACAAAAGTGTAAAATTTTACAAACTCAAAAAAGCAGAAAAAATTCAAGAACTATAAACTAAAATTTAAGACACTGTTTAATTCAAAATCATGATCAGAACTATTGAACAGCTTTTATAAATTAATATTATTTTATTAAAAATAACGCTACAATAATTTAAAATTCAAAAAATTATTTAATTTTTTATAATAATTTAATTTAATAACGATGTAAAATTAAAAATATTAATTTTTTTTTAAAATAATTTTAAAAAATATTGATCTTAATCCTGATCCCAAATCAAACAGTTACTAATAGCTTATAGTAAACATTGAAGAAGTATATATTAAAAGTTGACTCCATAAATGTTAAAAGAATTAAATTTTAATTATAAAACAGAAGGTGAAATTAACAAAATATTGAACATCAAAAAGTGCTAGATCATAAAAAGAAATAATTATATTTTGAAAAATGACAAGTAAATAGTGAAAAAATATAAAAATGTTAAAGCCAAGGAAAAAAGGGAATGGAAGATATTCTTTCATTTAAATTGATGCAGAGTAATTTTTTAATCAAAATGGTTTTAAGAAAGTAAAAATTTCGAAGAATCCAGGGATTATATGGGATTCCAGAAATTTTAAGGGCTTAAGAACACAAGGTAAGCGTTTAAGGAACTCTCCCATAATTATTCAAATTAAGCTCCAAAGCATCACTAAATCATTTAAATTACAAGGCATCCTTCCACTTAAACTGAGATAAAGTGATTTTTTTAAATCAGAAGAGTTTTAAAGAAGTAATTTTTCTGAGATATAATATATCGATTGAATAAGATATAATACATGCAGAGGTAACAACAAATTGTTGTTTGAAACTTTTGTTGATTGACATTTTTTAACCCCCAGAAAGTATTTAGGGCAAGTAATGGTATAGTGTAATTTTCCATTTCTGACCATTATTTGCCCATCGGGCATGGCAGTTGGTGCTGTTATGCCAAAATAAATTAGATTAGCATCTCATGAAGTATTAATTTCGTTAAATTGTGTAACTATTGTCATGCCTAACTACAAACAATATCAACAAAATGCCAGGACAAGTTAATATTTTCCATGGACCAAATGAGCTAGCAAACTACTAACTGTAGAGGGATTCATGGAAAGCGTTAGTTAAGGAAAGGGGCTCCATGGAACTTCAAATGAGTTGAATTCACAAGATGAGGAGGGCAAGAAGATAGGATTTGATAGCCAAATAACATGTGTTGGCAACAACAGACATTCGAAGTAACACTAATACACAATCCATAGAGAATATTTTAACAATTTCAAAGGTGAATTTAGGAATGCTGACTACAACACTGGGATCACAGCTGGGTTATCAAATTACAGCTCTCAAATTAGAATGACAACCGACGACAACGATAAGAGTATAAACAGGAAATAAAGCAAGCATCGTGAGCATAAATCCTGTTACATACTCAATGTCTTTTAATAAGATCCAAGTAAACCAGAATGCACGGCAAAAAGATGAAACATAATAATAGAAAGCAAGAAAATAAAAGAAAATGGCATGCAAATTGAGGGTCTTAACAAATCAAACAAAAATAACAGAAAATAAAGAAAGAAACCCTAACCTTGAACAAAACCTAGAGGAGGATGCCCCGATTGTCGAACTCTTGGAGCACAACTAACTCAGATTTCACCTCCTCCGGTGGAGACGGCCCAGATCTCACGGAATTCGAGATGGCTCGCTCTCCAGAGAGATCCGTCTTGAAATCCAGTGTTTTGAGGTTAAGAAGCGGGGCGGTGGAAGGGCGATAGTCCCTCCCAGCCCTCCGCGCCCTTCCTTCCTCTTTCTCTCCCTCTGCTGCCGATCTCGACCACCTTCCCGCCGACTCCGCTATCGATCGTGGCAAGGAAGGCCACTTAGGTCTTCGATGCGGATTTTCCAGGGAGTCGAGCCTCGCCAGAGAGCGAGCTACTCAAGCCGGTAAGATCCGAGCCGGGGAAGATGAAACTGGAAAATGGGAAGAGGGTTTCTTTCTATTTCAAGATTTTAGTTTTGCGGTTTTTGATCTCCAAAAAAAAAGTAACCAACTAATGGATCATCGGGACTCTTTTGAGATTTCATTATTGAACGAATAATAATTCAAGAATTTTGAATAAATCATCATGCAATTTGAATTTATTTAAAAAATAATAATAATAATTTATTTTTAAAATAATGTGTTTTTAATTTAATTTTATGTTTAATTAAAACTAATTAATTCGATTAAAAATAAAATTATTTCCAACTAACCGCTCCTAAACGTCCGTTCAGGTTAAATTTAATGAGTGCGCTGACTGGATGCCCCACTTGCGTGCGGAATGCGGACCGTCAGATTCTGCGGATGCTTGGCCTTTATTTAGATGCCCGTCCGCCTGTCATTTCTCTTCCTTTTTCATCCAATAATAAACCGAAAAAGCATACAAATTGTGAAAGCCGAACCAAAAACCTTGGAATTGCAATGGAATGCGGCGGCCCTGTCCATCCAAATCCATTTCCTCCGGTTGTTGCTCTGCAACTCTCTCCTCGATCCCCAGCGAGCGAGTAGCTATCAGATTTTCCGGACGCAAGGAGAACCAAGGCCGAGCCCTAGGTCTCTGAGATTTCGCCTCCTCGCTCCAACTGCATAGCACACCCGAATGGCCGTCCCGATCTTGTGCAGGTACTCTTCTCTCCTTCTCCTCTCCGTCTCCTCCTCCTCCTTCCTCTTCTTCGCCGTCGTCGCAATTCTCCCTCTCGAAACCACTCTCGCTGCTGCAATGCCGGACTTCTCCTTCTCGTTCGAGCGATTTGGAAACACCTCCAGCGTCGTCCACTCCCAGATTCTATTCTCTGGAGACGCCCGGATTACTAGTGATTCGTTCGTCGAGCTGACTCGCCCACTCGGCTCGAGCAGCGGAGGGATCTTGTATAGGAAACCATTCAGGTTTCTCGGGCGAAATCCTGACTTCTCGACCCACTTCTCTTTCTCATTATCTCTACACACTGGTGACTACCTCGCTTTCACGGTGCTTCCTAATGCCGATGATCCTCGAAGATGGACGGATGGGAGTGAGATTGGGCTTCCTCCAAGTGTTCTCCAAGTACATTTCCATTCATTGGGGTCATCAATTTCTCAAAACCACATTCAAATTTCTGTCGGCAGTGAAACATACACTAAGAACTCTGATCTTTTTGCCACTAGTTTGATCCTGGACAATGGAGAAAAGTTGCGAGCTTGGATTGATTACGATGGGAAATTAAAACGGTTGGATGTTGTGACATTGAGCGCATATGCAACTTCAAAGCCATCCAATTCATCCGTCTCTTTCCCAGTGGATCTATCAGGATTGTTGCAAAGGGAACCGATGTTTTTCAGTCTGAGGTCTATAAGCCGTAACTCTACCAACCCAAGCTGCATTTATTGTTGGAGTTTCACGAGTAATCTGGGAGCACCATATCAGTCACATTCAGAACCTCTCAATCCTGAATCAATGGCGGAACGACCTCAAAAGAGCCCTCCAATTCATCACGGAAGGACTAACCCTTGGAGACTTGGCATGGCATTGGTGTTTGGTTCTGTCTTGGGGGCATTCATGGTTGTCGTGGTGATGTTGATACGCACTGTTTTTGTCAATCAGCAGCAGGTGGCGCCTATAAATGATGAGGTGCATTCAGTGGAGTTTGGATGTAAAAATATTGCCCTGGTCGCTGAGAAAGATGCCAAATAAGAAATGAAAGAAGCAGAGACATAAGATTTCAGAATGCTTCCTATGCTATTGTATATATTTGTGTCTTTCTCATTCCCACTTCGTAGTCCATGTTATGAACCTACGATGGAACGAGTGGCATTTGTTCCAAGGTTCCTCAAACGCCATGCTTTCCATCAATTGGAAAGGACTGTTGTAATCTGTTCTATTTTGTTTGAATTTTTGAAGTATATGTCATGTTCAAGTTTATGATGTTGTTTTCCTCCGTGGAAAGTTGATGTTCATGGCAAGAAACATATTTATTGAACTGTTCAAATGTATAATACAAGTTTGTGTACTGATGTCATTACTTCCACGGAACTGGGCGCTTCATAGCATCCATTCCCAACGCAATTTTCTTCTGTTGCACTGGTCAGTAATCATTGCCGCCAAACCATTGAACGGATAATTGGTCAGTTGCTAAGGTGGCTGTCTTCTGTTTTACTGGTCAGTAATCCATCTTTTTGAGTCAAGAAGGTTATATATCCTGTCATATTGAACTGAATTTTTGGTGTTCTAAAATGTTATATCCTGTCATATATGTTCATGTCATGAAACTGATGGAAAGAGATGCTCCTTGAGCTGTTGTTATTTGTTATTCTCTTTTGTTTGGAGTAGATGTTTTTGCTCAAGTCGACAGTGTTTTTTCCTCCTCACTGTGAACTGATTTTTGGTCCCATAATACATCCATTCTTGAACAAAAATAGCTACGTGACATTTGTACGCGAACAGATCAAATATGAACTGCAAATCCCAGAACATTTTTTTCTACTACGATTACGAAAGATGGTTGGAAATTAGAGCAACTGGAAGTCGCAGTTCACTTGAGGCTCACATTTCCCGACCCTCTTCTTCTTCATCTTCATAATAGTCCAGCTCCTTAGTTGCATCCTGGTACTGTAGATACTCAAGACACCAGATCATTCATGTTGCTCTCCGCCTCCGTGAACTCCATTTCGTCCATCTCTTCTCCAGTTTACCAATGCAAGCGGGCCTTCCTCCTAAACATGGCCGTGAACTGCTGCTCGCTCACCCTCCTGAACATCTCTTGGATTGAAGTCGAATTTGCCGATGAACGTGGAAGCCATCTTTAATCCTGTGGGCGGGATGTCACACACATTGGACTTGACGTTGTTGGGGATCCACTCCACAAAGTAGGAAGAGTTCTCGTTCTCCACATCGATCATCTGCTCGTCCACCTCCTTGGTGCTATCTTGCCTCGGAAACATGGCGGAGGCCGTCAGGTATCGCCCATGCCTTGGGTCTGCGGCGCACATCATGTTCTTGGCGTCGCACATCTGCTGGGTAAGCTCAGGAACAGTGAGAGCACGGTACTGCTGGCATCCACGGGATGTCAACGAGCGAATCACACCATGAAGAAGTGGAGACGCGGGAAGGGGATGAGGTTAACGGCGAGCTTCCGCAGGACAGAATTAAGTTGACCAGGGAACCTCAGGCAACACGTGACCCCAGACATAGTTGATGGAATCAGATGGTCCAGGTCACCAACTGCACATGTAAAGAAAAAGAAAGTCAGAACTTTGGAACTCAGATCGACCAACATTGTACTAGGCGCAAGCCAGAAGGTATATACAGCTGGGAGTGGTGAGCTTGGGAGTCCTGAAGCAGATATCATAGAGGGCTTCGTTGTCGAGGACCATGCACTCGTCGGCGTTGTAAGGCTCGACAACGGTATCGGAGACTTTCGGGGAGGGGAAAACCGAGAAGGTAAGCATCATCCGGTCTGGGTATTGTTCCCTGATCTTGGATACCAGCAGCGTCCCCATCCCCGACCCTGTTCCGCCTCCGAGAGAATGTCAGGACCTGGAAGCCTGCAACAGTAGCCGATGAGAATGAACAGTTTGTTTTTTAGAGAGGGGACCACAGTCACTGCACCTGATAAATATTAGAGATCAAGAAAGCAAAAGAAGAATTCCAAGACACAGACCCTGCAAGCAGTCGCAGTTCTCGGCTTCCTGGCGGACAACATCGAGCACGGAATCGATGAGATCGGAGCCCTCGGTGTAGTGGCCCTTGGCCCAGTTGTTGCCGGCACCAAACTGGCCGAAGACGAAGTTGTCAGGGCTGAAGATCTAGCCGTAGGGGCCGGAGCGGATGCTATCCATGGTACCGGGCTCGAGATCCATGAGAACCGCCCGCGGAACGAAGCGGCCGCAGCTGGCCTCGTTGTAATAATAGACATTGATCGTCTCGAGCTGGAGGTCGGTGTTGCCCTGGTACCTGCCGGTGGCGTCGATCCCGTGCTCGGCGAATACCACCTCCCAGAATTTGGCATCGATCTGGTTGCCACACTGGGCGCCCTGGATGTAGAGAATCTCACGCATTTTCTTGAACTCCTTCTTTCTGGCTTCTGCGAAAAGGGCGGTGGAAGAGAAGAGAAAGAGACGGCGATTGGTGCTAATTAATAAGGAACTATAAACAAATAGAAAAAAGGAGGCACAACGGCTAGTTATTTATTCATCTTTTTATGATTGGATTCGCTCAAACGAGCGGCTGGCGACGCGGTCGTGAGCTGTGCACGAGGTTTCAAAATTGTTAGTCTTAGCATCGACGGACGGAGGACTGCACGACTGTGGCTTTCCAAATTTCAAATGACAATCCAGCTGGATTCTACCGTGCTTAACACACAGCACAGACGTTGCGCGATATACACGACACAAATAAATAGATAGATAGACAGACAGATCAGGCACAAGACAATATTCCACGCGCCTCTCTTGACTTACAGCCCAAGGATCCAATAGAACAAAGGAAGATTATTCACAATGCTACCGCATCAATTTTAATCAAGGTTTTAAATTTTACTTTCGATCTTAGTACTAAGTAAAATTGATAAATTTTGAACATTTCGATTTCGATCCAAATTTTTTTTTATTTATTAATTATGTACCGGCTAAAATTTGACTACATTTTAATTATATTTTGATTTCAAATTAAAAATACCATAAAATTTTGAAATTTTTTTTATAAAAATTCAAAAATTATGAAAAATTTATAATTAATTTTACCATAATATTAAATATTATTTTAATTAAGTAAAATTAATTTTGATAGTTAACCACTAATATAATTTATTTTTATATATTATTATATAAAAAAATATACGAGAAATAATATGAATATGATTAAAAATTAAAAATTAATATAAACAAAATTAACTTATTATTAAAATGTACTTGACACATACATAATTTATTAATTATAACAGAATACAATTAATCATCATTATCATCATAATTATTATTAGTTGAATTTGAAACTTCTGCGTGTCAAATTATGAATTCAGTACCTGAATGATTTAGATGAGCATTTATAAGCATACGAACCAAAATAACTAGATTCACGCGATTTCGTGGCAGCAATATACATGGGGTAGGACTGACAAAATTTTTTTTTGTCTTTGTTTTCAGTAGAACGGTCATGCACGCATACACGTGAACAAAGAAATCAATATATTTCAGTCAAAACCATTTCAATTTCAACCATAATGTATATTTTTATTTATTAATTATATTTTGACCAAAATTTAACTTTATTTTAATTATTTTTTAACTTCAAATTAAAGAATTTATAATATATTTAAAAATTTTTGAAATAATGAATAATATCATATATTAAAAATTCATACATGTAAACGATCTCATACACAAATAATATCTGTTAGAGACCGGGGAAGGATCGAGTGCGCCAGCACAAGGGTCAGGTCGACGAGGGCGTTGGAGCCAGACTGGCGACAACGCTGATGCGAGTGCAAAGCCGATGCCAACTTGCGAGAGCAAAGACCAGACTGGCAAGAGCACGAGGCTAACGAGGGAGCAGCGGCAAGATGACGAACACACGAGAACCACCAAGCCGGCAAGGACATGAGTACTGGTGCAAGACCGGTGAGAGAGCGAGCGCAGGGACTAGGCCGACAAGGGCGCAAACGCGAAACCGACAACGGTGTGGGCGCCAAGCTAGCAAGCCCACTTGCATAAGCGCGCGAGCGTGAACGCTAGAAGCTAGCAAGCCCGCTTGCGCAAGCACATGGGTGCGGGAAGCAGATACCGACTCGAGGGCACGAACTCGAACACGAAGCCGGCTTGAGGGCGCAGGCACGGCAATGGCCGCGCGAACTCCCCGTGCTTGCTCTGCACTCACCAGCCGTGCGAACCCCCTAACCTTAAATCGAAATCAAATTATTGATTTCGTTTCGCCACCTTAGGTTTCGTTTTAAAACCTTAGTTTTAATGGCCAAGGAGTAGAGAGACAAGGCAGATTTTCAGCCAGGACTCCTCCATTCCTCTATCAGATAAAATATTCACGACCTTCAAAATAAACAATCCCCAGCAGTAAGAAATCCCTAACTAAGAATTGCTATCTCATACATCTCAAACAACTAGAAAGCTGAATCGCTTCCAGATGCATACATAAATAATTACAAAAAAAATTCAAACACTGTAAATCTTGGCTGGCAAAAGATTCACATCCAACTGCCAGAGATGAAATTAGAACTCTCAAAAGACATCATCCTTGAACTTATGCATGACATCACCCTAGACAAAGGCTGAAGATTGAAGCAATTACATTAAGTGATGCTAAACAACAACATGCATGGTGCATATCATAGATTTCACAGACCTGTACTTACAAAGTAACGTGCCACATAAATGTACAATCACAAGAATCAGACTAGTATAAAATTGACACTATAAACTTCAGATTTCTGCCACACAAAAAATAAAAGTTTCAACAATTGATGGCATATAAATGCAAACAAAAATCCAAATGTACCTGAAAAAGGTATGGAAAAAGCAGGTATAAAATACATTAAGGATCTAGAAAATGTTCATTATATAGCAGTCAAAGCAGCAGGGTTTAAAACTTCACAGCTTGATAGAGATGGTTGAAACCAAATACAACACATTTAGTTCAAACACAAGAAAGTAACAAAAACACATAAAAGTACAAAGCTTGACAGCAGAAGTGCAAGCATTCCATTACCAAAGACCATTCTATTTCAGTTAGGAACATTGGCCATAATAAGGCACAATAGTTTTGAAATTAACAAATTGATACCCTAACCAGAGTTCGCAGGACATAAACACAGATGTCACAACTTTTGAATATTATCAGATTCAAAAAACTAGTAGAAGAGGAAATAAAGCAATACTCAATTAATTTCAAGTTGTATATGCAAAGGCTAACATGAATGTCTAAAGCTAAACAAGAGGAAATAAAGTTTCATTTGGAATAGTGTCAATAGCAACTTGAGGTGTTCCTGAAGTGGAACATGACAACAATTAGAATGTTAAATATTTCTTTTCAAATAATACAATTCCATCAAGTTCAAAAGTAAAACATCTACAATTCAAACTTAAATAATAAGAATACAGCATAACAACAATCATTTTTGCCAAGGCTTGCAAAGAAGCATTATCCGCCCAAAAGAAAAAAAAAACCTACACCAGGTCTCAGCGGACACAGTCATCTTCAATTCCTCCAAAGGAACTACAGAAAGATAATGTAGATATGGTATCACATCATTGACCAAGACATTACAGTATGAAGACAACATACTTAAATGGGCGACTCGTTATCTTTTTGTCCCCTAAATTTCATCATAGGATCAAACTGCAAGGTTGAGAATGTCTTTTAAATATCATTGAGTATATTGACTCTATTACAATTGATATTCGGCGGGAAAAAAGAGACAAACAAATAAACAGAGGGCATCAAATTTTTGATCCAACTTCTTTAATACTTTAAGAAATAATGCTAATTTCATTGAGATTGAGTACAGCCATTTATGAGCACAGTAGAATTATTTCTAGCCATTGCTAGCCAAAATTGAAACTTTTAGCCTCCACTTTTTTACCCAGACGATGTCCATATTTAGATTTTTTATGCCAGCTTATATGGCTGTCTTTCTGAGACCAAGCTTTTATTTAGCAGGAAAGGATCAGCTTTGACCGTTTTCACACAAAACTGTAAGATCCGGAGTTCCAAAAATGCTTTTGGAAGAATAGTTTAGATGGCAATGAACAAGAAAGAAACCTATTACCACAACGAACCATTCTTAAGATAACAATTAGCTACTAACATAATTGACAAAATGGCATTTTCTACAGACTGGAAAAAAGCAAAATTCTCCATTTATTAGCAGGGATTATTATCCTTTCGTATTCATAGCATCTACTAATTTTCTTATTCAGAGACAGCAAGATTAATAGTTTAGCTAATACTAAATAATTCCTAGAATGGAATGAAAAATACCAAAATGGTCATATTGAGAGGGAGAAGTCTTAGGACATCACTTGCAGTCTTGCAATTAAAACCGAATAGAGTTTATAGAAATGTGCAGAGAATACAAGGCAGATAAAAACACATGCACAAACCCAGTTGCTCCAAAAAAAAAAAAAAAGATAAAAAGACATGCACAACGGAACAGATGCTTCGAATAAAAATCAAATAAGAAATGGGAGGGGAAATGATAAGCGCGATCAACTCAGGATATAATACTAACTCAAAGCAAAATACCGAAGCAGAGCAAAATACAATAGAATTCGTCAGACAAGGTCTCAGAGGGCACAGTCGTCTTCAATTCCTGTCTAGGAATTACAGAAAGATAACGCAGATTTCTCATCACATCATCGACCAAGATATTAAGGAAAAAAAGTTATAAATGAGCGTCTCAGACTATTTCTTCCCCCGAAATTTCATCACGGCAAATCAAAGAGCAAGGATAACGATCGGAGATTAATCATCACTGATGCTGTTATAATAAATTTTTGAATTAAAACACAAAACCCATAAAACTCAACAAATAAGAAGAAGACTTCGAAGCCAATATGAGAGAATTAAAATGGCAGTAAATCCGGTAAAATAAGCAGTGAAGAAACGGAGTATCAGGAGATGGAGATGAAGAAAGAGATGTCGTCGTCCAAAACAGTACGGAATGGTGTTCAGGGCTGAATTTCTAGTTGCAAACACGGCGAGCTACCCATCGACGATGCGGCATCGAGAGCAAGCAGCAGGACTCCGGCTTTCGCGAAGGCCAACGGGGAAGAAGGCTGCGCCGGGTGCCCTAGGCTTCCTTATTTAAAGGGAATCTTTGCCGACGGAAAATCGGACGGTCGTTGTTAACTTTGAGATTAGCGGGTCCCGGGCCAAATTCTAGTGAAGCTGATTCAAATGGGCCGGGTCATTTCGCATGGCGTTCGAGTTTGATACAATCCACTGAAGGTCCTTCGAGAAGAACATTCCAGAAGCTGGAAAATCGTCTTCTATCCACGCCACAAACCATCCTTCGACATTTCCTCCGTTCGTTTCATCTGGAAACTTGCCTCCAAGCTCGCCGTTACCGACTGACTCCTGGAAAAGATAAATATTTGTTTCCGTGACCACTGCAGAATACTATTATAGATAGGCAGCAGAGCGAGAAGATGGGTCTCGTGCTAGGGAAGATCACGTCGGAGACGACCAAATACGAACTAACTTCAATCCTGCGCCGATTATGAAATCACGAAGTACTCCCCTTTCGTGGTAGCGGAAGTCACATACGACCCATCTCAGCTCCTCGGAGACCGAGGCGGCGGCTTCATGATCCTCGCCAACTACATCGGTTTCGTCTCCCAACCAGACAACACAAAGCCTGAGAAGATCGCAATGATGGCGCTGGTCATCACGAAAACTCCGGAGAGGATTGCCTTGACTGCCCCAGTTGTTACGAGCGGCGAGAGCAACAGGGTCACCATGCAGTTTGGCTGCCGTCCAAGTATGCCAAGGCAGACGAGGCTCCAAAGCCGACGGACAAAACAACGGTCATCAGAGGGGACGCGAGAGGAAGTATGGAGTGGTGCAGTTCAGTGGATTGCGCGACAGATAAGGTGGTGGAGGAGAAGTTGGAGACGTTCAGGAGGAGTCTGGAGAGGGATGGCCACAAAGTGTATCGGAAATTTTCAGTTGGCCAGGTGCAATCCGCCATGGACGCTGCCTCCTCTCAGGACGAATGAAGTCATGCTACCCATTGAATAAACTCACTGTTCCCTGCCCGGATGTAGCTAGGACTCATCGTCATCTCTATCTTTTGAGTAGCTAGAACTGTTAATCGCATATTAAGATGCATATTCTCAGGCCAACTATTCCTTTATGTTTGATCAAATAAATCAGTATGAAGAACTTTATTTATCCAAATCAGTAAACAACCCTTTTCAACAAATGTTAATGGGCTTCCAAAAATTCAACACAAAAGAAGAATTAATCAAAACTTATAATACAAAATCTATGAGTCCTATATCCGTTTCTCAAAAAAAAAAGAAAGAAAGAAAAGAAAAGAAAAGAAGAGAAAACGTTTTATACTCTTCTGTGAAACTAAAGTAGTTCATCTCAAACTAAACTATTGTTTAACCCAAAAAATCTGTACACTTCTCCACCAGCAACCAGCAGGGACACTGCTGTTGAACTTGAGAAAACGACATCGTCAAACATTAGAACCATCTCCACTGTTGTTTGATTATACTCGTGTTGTTTTGGTTTTGGTTGCATACGCAACCAGGAAGAGGATTGGCGTAGAAGTTCTCCTCTAGTCTTGGCAGAGCCCCAGCTTTTCTTTCTTATGGACCTCCAAGTCGATCTGCATGGTGCTCTTTCACCTTCTGTTCAAATTCGGTCCACGGCATTGCACCTGCATCCAACTGATCCACAAGTTCCACAAACCTTTTCCTGCAAACAGATCAGCAGAAATTTCAAGTTTTTAGCATATTTTGGTTTGGAAGGGAATCAAATTTCATGGCCTATGGTTCATAACAAATGGAAGCACTACACCCACCTGTCAGGACTGATGTTCTTGAGGAATCCTTCGAATCTCCTCTGGCCCTTCACTGACTTGGCCATGTTACCGTTGTATGTGTACACAAAGACATCGCTCTTGAGCGCTACAATGTAGTCCAGTGCGGCCAATCGATTCTGATACATCTCAAAAGGCCCCAGTTCTTCATGCGTTGCCAGGCTACTGTGCGTATGTATGTTTGGGTACTCTGCCTTCAAAGCATTCATGCTATTCTCACCATATAGTTCGCCTGCTACGATGTAAATATTGGCATCTGGTGGATAGCCCATTGCCTTGAGAAATATTGCAGCTTCTCGCGGAGTCACTGGACAACCCCCTTCTAATCGTCTCGCTGCACTATCGATTTCTTTTTCTTTCCGATGCTCGACATGGTACTTCATGACCCTCAGCTCTTCCGCTTCCTGCGCTGTCAGGTTTTGGCTACAACCAGTGAAAGCAAGCATGTCCTTCTCATATCTGAAACATCAAAAAGAACAAATCCATCTCAGTTTGAGGTTTGTCTTGAAACTGGTACCAAATGGTACTAACAATGACCTGCATCCAACAGACGTACCTCAAATGAAGAGCAATGTAATGGCCACTTCCATTTCTTAGCCGATAAACTAGTTTTTGCCAAGTTCCTCGATATCCGCTGTGTATCGCATTGCAATGTAACTTGCATGACAACGTAGCTTCTGCAATGATGGAACAACTAGATTGTTCGCAAGTCGGGAATCAGTATGTGTGAATTTTACCACTTTATACTTTTTCAGTTTTTTGGTGACGTATCTTTGTAAATTGATCCCTGCGCAAGACACGCCCAATGAGTCTTCTATATTTGAACATAAATATCTTGTGTCAAAGAAACTCATACCCTGGACCAGGAGACGGGCGCTATCGTGTAAGTCTGTGTGTTTGCATACTTGGATGGGAGTGACTCCACGATCTCAATATCGTCTTTTAAAGCTTCTATGAAGTGTCTCCAATCGAAGATGTGTTTGAAACCACTGCGAAACTCAGTTAAAGATATGTTCAGTGTCGCACCCTGCAAAATTGAACGCATGCTTAATCTGAGAACAAAATTAAACACCTGGGGTCTGTCCAAAAGGAAGTGTGATCCAAAGCGGAGAGCACCAATGCTGCATTCATTATCTTAGCTGCCGCAACCATGTCGCTGATCTGCAAAGTGCAATCGTATAACAGAGGCTAAATGCGCTGCTCATCTAAGCCATTACCTGAAAGAGCTGTTGTGTAGCAAATAGAAACCAATGCTTACTCCCATTCTCATCTGATTCAGTCCACCATTTGCATGAACAAGTAGATAGCCATCCGAAGCTGTGTTGTTATTCCCTGCGATTAAACTTAACTAAAATTAGGAAAGGTGAAATAATCTTGTAAGGTTGCACAAGACCATTGGAAGAGATTAGAGGGTAGCTTGGAACCTACTCATGCGGTTATTAGGACGTTGAATGCACTGGTAGTAGTCATTGCTGTTGGGTTTCATCCAAATTTCAGGTAACTAAACAAAAGCATGCAAACAAACATGATGATTAGCTAAAACTGCATTTTCGTAGAACATGTTTTATCTGAAATTATCACCTGCTCTACTTCAAAGAGCATGGACTCGTGCAGAAGGAGAATAAGAGAAAGATTAGTCAGAACCATCATACTAGTATATGCATCAAATATTGCTAAATTTGACTGTAATTTCCGAAGTGTATACCTGTCATGAATGGACACAAAAGTATCTCGCCTTACAAGAAACAAGGAGATAATCATCTCATTCCAATCAACCATACAAGAAGACGTCCATTGAAGAAAAACAGGGAATGGGTTATGTATATGAATTCCAAGGACAAACTACAATTGCACTCTCTACTTCGCTAGAGAAGATTTTGATATAGTCAAGAAACCAAAAGCTGGACAAATAGAAAAAAGCATCACCAGAAAAAGGATCTAATCATCCTTAAAATAATAATAATAATAATAATAATAATAATCATAAGGAAATTGTCTACTTCCAACAAATGTAGAACCTAGCAAGACAATTTTCGGGAAAGATCAACTAGGTCAGTTCAAATAGATGAATACAGAGAAAATAAAAAAAAGGACCAAGTCATGTCAAAGAAGTTCTAAGCATTGTGAAGTCACAGTCCTACTGACGATATATATTGACGATCTCTTATTCAACCATGAAGAAGGAAAGCACACTAGATTAAAACAATTAGGAAAACAAATTAAGTTGATTAGACAATTAATTACACGATTAAACTTGCATAGAAAAAGAAGGAAACTTTTAAATCTTGGTATTAAAAAGAGCAAGGTTTTGTATTTTGTTTTTAGAGGAAGGGTAGGATTTTTAAATAATGATGATTAAACCACTTATTTGTATTCCTAAAAAGTCAATTGCATTCTTTTTCCTCTTAGGCCAAATAGTGAAGAAAATCATTTTCCTTAAGAACAAATAAAGGACGCCAATATAAGAAAAAAGAAATACAAAAGAAAAAAAATTAGTAAGATTCAACTTAATCAAGAAAGGTAAGCATAATATTCTACGTCATACGAGTATAATGAGATCTCGGTCTTAAATAAGAAACTCAGATAATATTGCATCAATTACTAAATTTATCTATCGTGCAAGGATATCAACTATTTGATCTTTTTAAAAAAAAAAAATACGAAGATAGAGAGCGTCCATAAACATGAACATAAAAAAGGAGGAAAAGAATTAATCGAAAAAAAAAAAGAAAAAATAAGTCTGAAGTAAAGATGATACCGGGAGGTCGGGGCACCTCACGGGGCGCTCTCCGGCGTCTTGACTGGTTCTGAGATGGAGTCCGATGCGTTGAACGAGGTTGGCGCTCTGCACAACGTGTTGTTGGCTCAGCCAGACCTTGGAGAAGAACGTCTCCATCGTCAACGACAAAACCGCTCCTATGATCCTCGTTGGGTGTTTCATCCACGCCCGTCTCCTCAATCTCGATCCCCTCCCGTTGCTGCTTCCGGCTTTCAACGTCGTCGGCCCTGCGCCCGCCGAATGGCGATCGCGGCTGTCGGCATCGTCGTCGAACGAGTCGAACGCCTCGGGGTCGAGGGAGTCTGTCATGCGCCGCCTGGGCAGGCTTATGGTTTTGCACGTTCGGGTCCCCGATGCGTTGGTCGGGCAGGTCCCGGTCATGGCCGGAATATATCCGAGAAAATAGGAAGAAGAGGGGGCGGGGTCACTGGTCAGGGAAGGAAGGAGAGGAAGAGGAAGGGTGGGAGGAGTTGAGAAGGAGAGAGAACCCCGGGAACCGTCGTTTTTTATCTCCTCTCTCTCTCTCTGCGCTGCGCTCGCTCTCCGATGTTGTGGTCACGTATTCGTCGCAACTATATATTATGCGTCCTTCCTCGCGTTATGCTTATGAATTATGGTGATATATACTACTTGTAATAATAATATGAACGGGGTTCCAAATATTACTGCGATACCTTTGTGGGATTTGAATTCCCGAGGAGGAGATTGGGTTTTCTTTAGTTGAAACTCTCTAAAAAGGTAGCATGAAAATTGGATGAATATCAGCTGTGAAAATACCGTCCATATATCTCTAGTTGGCTGATCAAGCCAAGCCAGGCCCCTTTAAAACGTTGTAGAGACATCGCATGACACGAGTGTCACTATGTATCCGAGCTTAATATGGAAGACAAGGTGCGAGAGTCATATATACCTGCATCCTTTTCTACGAATTCTTTCATAGCTGATAACACACAAATCATCACGCAAACACTTGTGCTATTTCTTTCCATTGTTTTCTAACTTGCTTGAGGGGATTCATTGATTCGGCCAATCGATATTTCTATTTATTCCATTATTACCAAGCAAAGCAAAGGTCGATTTTGTCATCATCCAAGCAATCGTTCTCGATTGTTCCCTTGAAGTTCTTAGAGTGTCATTGGACGTGACGCTTGTTGGGATGGGCACCCGATCGAGAGGAGGAAATAATGATCTATTGGATCGCGGTGGGTCATACTGTTTTGAGTGGGCGCCAACGTCCAAGTCTTCTGGAAACAAAGCATTACTTAATGCGCTCGTGAAAGAAACACAAACATGTTGTTGTTGTTGCTGCTCAGACTCGAGAGGGTAAGCAAGCTACACCAACCAGGATTCTTTCTTTGTAGAACAGCAGCAAAGACGGACGCTAGTCTGCAATCACCTGCTGACCCTTGGGTTTTCGGGATTACCGGTTCTTGATGTCTTTGCGATCAAATATGACCATCTTAAACTGCACATTCGTCTCGGTTTCCTCTGCTTCACACAAATATGGCTGAACAAATTAAGACCCTATTCTTCATCTTAGCAAAAAATAAATTCAGGAGCCCATTATACATTTTATTCGTTACAGTAGCAAATTGATCAAGCAACAGCATTGCAATCAGAGGAAAGCATTTTCCTCTGAGTTTATAAAGATACTATTCAAGATTCAGAAGGATAAACTATACAACATCTCTAATCACATAATTTGGGGCACAAATGGTAATGCAAATAATGAAGAACTTCATACAACCATTTTTCCTTTTTTGTTTCGGAATTCAATTCCAGAGTGACTATATCTTCAACCATTCCAAGCAACAGCATAGACCCCAACAAAACCTGGAAGGATAGTCCCTCACGTACACCTCTCTACCGACTCCAATAATATAGAAGCTGAAGGATTGGTTCCCATGTTCCATTGTAACTCTTGTAACAGGCACAACATGGATAATGTGCCTCTCACATATGATCCTCGCAGATTGAGGTATGGGACATCTATCTGCAATGACTTCTGACGAAAACCTGTTGAGAAAATAAGAATCTGCAAAGAATCCAGGCGTACATTGATATGCTTGTGTGTTGTAAAGCTGCACTCCTCTGGCCTTCTGGAACACCTCATCAGGAACTGAAGCAGCAGCCGAGGTAGCACTTACTTTCCGGCTTGACAGTGTAGTCCTGGTAAATAACCAATAGATAATTGTACCACTTTAATCATATTCCCCCAGAATAATCTCAAGCCTACATGCTTGTTCAAATCACAATATAAGTGGATGTACTAATACCTACATGTGACAGTGGTTACATGAATGTGTGAGAATACACGTAACTATACCAGCATAATGGCCTATCTAGCATTAATGTTGCTAAAACTTCAAACTCTCATAGAGAGCTTCATAGCATCCATTCTTTTGATAAGTAGAATTAGAGATCAAGAATTGTATTTCATAAACATATTCTTCATATCTAAGCTTCTAAACAATGAGTGCAATATTAAGTGAACACGAGTATCCTTGGTCTTATGCATGTTGTGAAAGAAAAAATCTATGATTTCAACATTATACATCAATTGTCAGTATATATCAAGTGTTTGATCAATCTTAATAACAAGCAATTACAACAAAAAAAGTACCATTTAACAAAAGCGATGCTGCAGGTGAGAAGTGAACCCTGTCCCATGCATGTCTGGCACTTGACCAAACCATGTGATCCACAAGTTGCACATGGTAACATTCCCTTGCCATTGCAATTTGTACATCTGCCAGACAAGAAAGGAAAAAAACATCAGGAAACATAAACCTCTGTGTCATAGATCTCTACCAATACAGATACAACAATTATCTCACATTGTATCAGAACCATCTTGATGTGCTATTAAACCCCTCCCATGACAAGCAGGGCACCTACACATTTGATTTTGCTGGTAAAATCCAGGCTCCCGAGCAGCATTGCAAGTAGGACAGGGTATTTTCCCTCGTCCCTCACAGCCTATCCAACGATCCATTACAAAGACATTTATTAGTTATACGAAGATTACAATGCATGAAAAGGACAAAAGGTTGTAATGCACGAAGAAGAAAGTGCATTCTTTTTAATCAATTTCAGAATTTTAGTGTTTCATCCTCTATCCTTACCGAGTTCAGGAGTCAACTGTGTGAGAAGAAGATACTGTTCTTATTGCTACTCGCTGTGCTACTCTATGTCAAGTTGGTAATGGTAAGCATGCTGATGGTGATTACTTCATCTTCAATAAAATAGAGAAGCATACAAAAGAAATGGCAACTGAAGTATAATGGTGCAATTATTGCAAACTAACCACAATTAATTGGCACACTGTATTAAACTTGGGAAATAGAATTCTGAAAAAGATAGGATCTGGTGAGTGCCCAGGAAGATGATATGAAAGTGTGTCCTGTATATGTACACATATTCATCAGTTTCCAAAAAAGCTTGCTTGACAAAAATTCAGGGACATAGAGAACCAAATAGGCCTTGAGTCACTTCTAACTTGAGATTATGACCTTCCAAACAAGGTTGGGTTCAGGATAACAAATCAATTTCCTACTGAAGTTTGATCCTGTTGATTAAGTTTTCAATCCAGAAGCTTAAGGATCTTTACCTCAAAAACAATTATTCTTGCTACTTGTTAGCAAACTAATGGATCATACTGTTGCTAATTGTTATCAAGAAATCATGTCACCTTCTATGAATGACAAGATTTATGATAGCTTCAAACCAATCATAAATGAACCTTCTTTTTTTTTGAAAGAGCCAGTCATTCTGTATTTATTAGTTTGAGTTAAAAACCACGGACTCTTACCATGGCATTTTTGTACATCTTCAGAATGGGGAACTTTAGCATTTGTCTCTTTGTGCGGCACGAAGAGAAGTGGAAATTCAGACCTCAGATCCAATTCCCATATTCCAAGTTCAGGTCCTTTGTCCTTGCCATCAACCTCCTGTCCACAGTATGGCTCTGTCTCTTTCACCACTTCTCTCTCCTCTATAAAGGTCTCTAGAGTACCGACATATACATTGCAGTCTTCAACTGCAGCAATTTTCCAACTCCGAGCCGGGTGGCTTCCCCAGCAACATCGGTGTCCAACATGATTGATAAGTAGCTGCCGGATCTCCACTTCATCCAATATTTGCCTGTTAGATAGGTTATGTTAATGGCTATTGATGCCCTCATATGCAGAATGATACACAAAAATCTGTTTTTTCCAAGCCAAATGTAGACTATGTTTTCATGATGTCTTGAAAACTATAAAGTTAAGAAAGAGTAGGCCACATACAAATGCTCACCTTCCATATTCTCTTGATATATTTCCACTACGATCTGGGCCACAGCCTCCGTGATAAACAATTTCCTGGTCTAAAAAGAAGGAGAAACGTTTTCTTAAGAAAATTCAAGACAGTCAAAATAATTGAGATCTCTGAATACATATATGTCAAATTTGTGGCAATTATCAAAAACCTTGAAGTGAGATATAAGCTTGTCAAACCAATTCAGTTTAACACATAACTGAAAGTTTCAACAAGGAATACGATTGTAAAATTTCAACCTTTTATGTCGTTTCCATGAGGTTTACTTTCTGCTTGTCCTACTGTTGGCAACGCAAAGATGGTTTTGGTTATCTGATATTTTTCTTTCCCACCCTCTTCAACTAGACGTTGTGATCATTTGAGGAATATTCGAGTCTATTCCGAATTGTTTCAACTTTGGCTAGGTACCAATAAAACAGGTATTCGAATAATCGTAGGACTTGGTTTATAGCTACTTCTGCCCAAATTTTGCAATCAGAAAGCTCATACTTTGCAGTTGATTCTCGCGAAGAAAATGAACAGACGCGAGGGCGATAGAAATCAGATAATAGGGTTTTCGGCTTAAAAGGGAAAAAACATACGAGAGGGATGATCAGGCTCGGGATGGCTGATGAGGGCGCCGTGGAGGGAAGGCGGGTAGTAGGAGTTGGTATGGACGGAGGCAGATCGGATCTCATCGACGCTGATCTCCTCGCCGCCGCCGCCGCCGCCGCCGCCGCCGCCGCCAGAAAGAGAGGCCGGAACGTGCACGGAGGCGCTCCTCCCCAGATACTGGTACAATCTCCATGTCTCCTCCTTCTCGCCCACTCCCACCACTTCTGATTCGCCTGCTCAAATGCCACTGTTAGCTAAGAGCATGAAATGAGTGAAAGAAATGGGAGCCTAGGTTGGGGATATGTGTGTGTGAGAGAGAGAGAGAGAGATGGACCTGAGAGGAGGGGCTGTTCTTGCTCCATCTCCACGGGGTTGTGTTGTGATGGAGCAGCAGGATTGGAACTCCCAGAGTGTTGATGCTTCTGCCCCGCAGTTATACTCACCGCCCTGTGCTGTTTCTTAGCAGCGAAGGACGATTGCCTGAGTGGGACCGGCCGACTTCGCCGATGTGACTCGCTCCCCGCTGCGCTGAGTATTGGCTTTTGGACTTTCTGAGGCCGGTTGTATGCATCGACAATTCAAGGGCCAATTCAAACACGGCCTGCTTAAAGCTCAGATCCACCCAGTCTGGGCCTCTACAAATCCGAACCGTCAACTTATCTCGCTGAACGACAGAGAGATCATGTGTGTCCATGCCGTTGGATCGCTCTCTCAAACCGTGGTTTATATTCGTCAATACGACCAAGCTGGTTCTTCCCCAGGCTGTACGTCCGCGGAACTATCCTTGGCTACAAGAGGCAAGCATTAGAAAATACGCTGCTTCTCCTTGTGTTTATCTTGTTTAGCTGGACTCTCCATCTGTCTGAAGGCCGAGGTGTTCCCTTGTATCAGGTCGAAGTCGAACCAGTATGAGAACACGTCGTTGGTTCAGATCGAGGGAGTGAACGCCAAGGAGGAGGTGGCCTGGTACTTCGGCAAGCGCCTCGCCTACATCTACAAGGCCAATGTCAAAAAGAACGGCTCGCAGTACCGATGCATCTGGGGCAAGGTCGCTCGTCCCCACGGCAACAGCGGCGTCGTCAGGGCCAAGTTCAGGTCCAACTTGCCACCAAAATCTATGGTGAGCAATGCATCCTTCTTTTCTACGTATCGTCTCTCTCTGTCACTCTATCTAATGGCCTTTGATTAAGTCTCAGGAAAATCGAGTTTTTTAAAACTGATGCTCAAAAATCAAGTCATCGTGGTCAGAATGGCATTGAGTTCTATGTAGGGTAGGTTGTAAATGGTATCCTTCAGCTGGACATTCTTATCCTAATTTTGTATTCCCCGTTTTTAGTCAACTCTTGTTCTGTGAAACTATCGGTATGGGATTAAATATGGTTGATCTCATGTAGTTGAACTTGGCTTTCCAAGCTTGCCATTCATGAGTTCATTGTAAGCTTGATTTTAGGTGTCTTGAGGTTATGTTTTATTTGAAGCTCATTGTTTCTGAGGCCTTTCCTTTCACTAAAAGGGTGATTATAAGTATCGCTTGTGTTGGCTCTCTAATCTAATGTTTATTCTGTTTGCAGTGGAATCGGGGGATCCAAGGATGATTGGATGGTCTGAATTATCAGCTGATTGGAAATAGTTGTAGTCAGATAATTAACTACAATAATCTAGACTTTGTGTGATCCGGTTGAGCTGTCGTGTTTATTTTACATTCAGGATTGTGTTTCATGGGATAATGAGATTCAAAAACTGGAGGCTTATCACGAAAAAACAGAATGCCTCCCCCAGCACAAGATAATCCATCGATCTGGGCATGTTGGAGCACATATCAAGCTTCGCCGCCGGCGGTGGAAGATGGCGTGGCATCAGCTCCTACTGCTCGATGGGGCCTTGGGTGCTGCCCGCCTCCGTTTCCAACATCTGCCTGCTGTCTTATTGCTCCCTGGACCCTGACCCATGTCAAACCGGCGTCTAAGTAACGGGACGCATGCGTTTGCATCAATAGCATCAGATGCGGACGACAGCGGCCTCAGCGAGATTCCAGCGAAGGAAGGAGACCCGCACCCAACCAACCTTTCTCGCCCGAGTTACATGTTTCGACTTAACACGTCATCACTCCCAGGCGACAAGCCAGATCGACGCTTTCCGTTCCTCTCTCTCTCTCTCTCTCTCTCTCTCTCGCTGGATCTCCGCCGTCGTCGATTCGCAGCAACCCTCTCTCCCTTCCGTTCGCACATTTTATTTCTACTGCATATCGATCCGATCGGATCGGAGAGGATGGGCGTCGACCAGGGACCCAAGACGGACATCTCCTTCCCCCGGCGCTTTGACAGCAACGCCATCGCCGCCTGCTTTGCCGAGGTGCCAATTTTACCTTGTTCGCTGCCACTTCTTTACCATCTATCTTCTCGTGATCTCTTGTCAGATGAATGAAATTCTTTTGGTGATCCATCCTTGCTTTTTCAGATTCATCAATCTTTGTTGCCCAATAAGCATAAATTTTGAGTTCCTTTTGGGAGCTAAAATCATGCGATCGACGAATTGCTTCTTATGATTGATCTGTGGCTTCTGTACCCGTTGGTCTCTTGATTTACATTTCTTCTCAATTTCTCTGCAGCTCTGTGCCATTCCTTTGGACACTGCTATGGCGAGGCTTCAGCTGCAGAAGAAAGCAACCGGCACGACGTGGGGGTTTTGCCCAAATACAGGGGAATGCTGGGCACTGCTGCTACAATAGCCAGGGAGGAAGGCCTGGCAGCACTTTGGAAGGCCATCGTGCCCGGGTTCAATCGTCAATGCCTTTTTGGTGGTTTGCGGATTGGGCTGTACCAGCCTGTATGTTCCAATGCTTCTTTCTTGATAGCAAGTTATAGTCCTCATTAATCACAATTTTATTATGTGAATCTGTTGGTTTCCTTGTCAGGTTAAAACCTTTTATGTGGGCGATAATTTTGTCGGAGATATTCCATTATCTAAGAAGATACTTGCTGGGTTGACTATGGTACAGTTCTTCAGTTTCCATACAACTATTACAATAGTTGCTTCATTTTATGAATAATTGGCCTGCTTTCTTGGAGTACTAAATGGATGTTGTGTCATGAAACAGTGGCTAATCCTACTGATCTGGTGAAAATTCGCCTTCAAGCAGAAGGGAAGCTTCCACCTGGTGTGCCAAGACGTCATTCAGGAGCACTCAATGCTCACTTCACTATAGTCAGACAGTTTATCTTGTTCATAAGTTGGTGCTCGATCATCAGATTAATATGTTTCGGCAAAATTACCTCAATGTCAAAGTACAGGAAGGGCTTGGTGCTCTTTGGACAGGTCTTGGTCCTAATATTGCACGTAATGCTATCATTAATGCTACTGAACTGGCTAGCTATGATCAAGCGAAACAGGTAAAGTTACTATTTGTCAGTTCCAATTCTTGTTTGATTTTAATAGCGTTTTTGTATTGTTATATGCTCCATCTTTTCCCTTTTTTTCTCTTTAGCGCAGGCAATTTTGAAGATCCCAGGTTTTTAAGATAAGGTTTTTACCCATCTTTTATCTGGTCTTGGGGCTGGCTCCTTTGCAGTTTGGGTGGATCACCTGTTGATGTGGTAAGCTTTTGTAATTTGCAATTTACAAAAATTTTCTTCTTCTCTGAATGAAAAATATTCTGGATTTTTCATTGATAATGCTGCTCTCATTATAGTTCTTTGGTGAGGTTTATGGTTGTTCTGATCTGCAAAAGGATAGCAATGATGATGAAATTTTCTGAAATTTGATTTCTTTGCAAGTTTGGCTAATACCAACAATGAGAGGCATAACCTAATTAAGTCATAATCATCACACAATATCAGTCCCTTGTACAAAATAACTATTAACTATAATTGTATTTTCATGCTTAGCATACTGTCTAGCTGAGCGAGGTAAATTGTTTTCTAATTGGTTGCAGGTCAAATCAAGAATGATGGAAGATTCAGCCTACAAAAGCACACTGGACTGTTTCATCAAGACTCTGAGAAATGATGCAAGTACATTTTGAAGTTTCAACTGGCAACCATTAAAATTTCAACAAACAATGATGCAATAGTTGATGACTTTCAGCATAAATTTTAGTTATCAAATAATAGGATAGGAATTTTTGATTTCATTACAGACCAGCTATTTATTGCTCGTGATGTTTCCATACCAAATATTTTGTTCTTGCAATGTTTTACATTTTTCAATTGAGTTTATCGTATTTTCAACAATCTTTTCCGCTTGTCCAACTCCTTTGGGATTTGAAAGTCATATGAACCATTAGTACCATGGCCAGGTGGCTTTTTGAGTGAATTGTTATGTCGGGCCATTTCTGAATACTGATGACGCGGATTAATGGGTAAGAGATTCAGATAGCTGGATCACAAGGATTATCAAATCTATATGGAATTGATTAAATTCCGCTTTTGTTTGCAGGGACCTTTAGCCTTCTATAAAGGTTTTGTTCCAAATTTCGGTCAGCTTGGGGCATGGAATGTCATTAAATTTTTGACCTTGGAACAGGTACCTCAAATGCTTATCCTCTCACTCTTTGGCAGCAGATTGCTCATTGCTCGATGCATTTCATTTCCAGATTTTTTCCAAATGTCATTAGAGTCAAAATCAGTAGATGAAACCATGAAATAGAAACCAAACTGAGACCAACAAGCATTTACTTTTAAACATCTGGTTGCCTGTTTCCATTAAATCTACTGGTTTTTCTTCTGCTGCTGTAAGTGTTGTTTTCATATGTCTGATGGTTGTTGTTTTGTCTTTCTTTTCTTCCCAAACAGGTAAAAAAGCTTTTTGCAAGAGAATTGGCAAATTGATAATTCGAAGTGGTAGCAGTGAGCAGAAATTATAATAAATTCTTGAAATCTTCTTCACAATTGAATGATAATTCATTCCTGGACTCCACATCTGATGCCACTCTAATTGGAGAACAAATAAATGGATTAGGTATCGAGTTGAAGCAATGCCTCATTCTGATTCTTTGGTTTTTCAGAAGGCAAGGCAAGGGTTGGAAATGTGATTTCTGTTTCAAAATTATTCAGCTTAGGTTGCAGTAAAATTTTCTTACTCAAAATAACTTGCAATAAATGTTTTAATTTACTGTACAGTGCCACGTAGTTGTTTCTGTATAGCTGCCGATATGCCGTGCTTGAGCATTGCTTGGAACCAGAGAATGGGTAAAACAAAGGCGAATTCTTGAGCTGCCAATTTTTTCCCTGGCAAAGAACCATAACAGAGTTTCTCTTTGGGTTTCTTTCAGCCTCCAGAATAATGGACTGTGAGTTCTAAGTCACGGTTTGATTTGGAATCAGCAAAAAAAAAAATTCTTATAAATTTAAGGGATAATTACCTATAATGTTTGTAATTAGTCTTAATTATTTATAATATCCCATAATTTCTGGAATTACTTACACCTCCTATTTTTAAAAATATTTACCCACACCCCTGATTATTATTTAATCAAAATTTTTCCAAAAAATTTCGATTTACCGTCTATTATTTTACAAATAAATTCCTAAAAATTTATTTTTTATATTTAACGCTCCGAAATTTGGTTTTTCATAAATAACACCCCGAAATTACTCCGATTTACAGAAAAGTCCCCGAAATTTGGAATTTTGCAAATAACACCTCGAAATTATTCTGATTTACAGAAAAATCCCCGAAATTCGACGGCAGTGAGAATAGTGGCGAGCGGGTGGCGACGTCGGAGCCGGCTACGGGAGCGGAGGTGGAAGTCGGCGCACCGGCACTCGGGCGCGGACGGCGGAGGCCGAGGCCGACGCGCCGGCACGAGGGCGCAGACGGCCAAGGCACACGAGACGGACGTCGAGGCCAGCGCGCCGGCAGCGGGCACGGACGGCCTTGGCCTTGGCCGGCCGCCCCGACATGCCGGCCTCGGCCTCCGTCCCCGTCCAAGGCAAAGGCCGTCCGTGCCCGCGTGCCAAGGCCGAGGCCGAGGCCGAGGCAGTCCGCGCCCGCTGTCTGCGCGCCGGCCTCGACGTCGGTCCCGCATGCCGAGGCCGTCCATGCCCTCATGCCGGCGCGCTAGCCTCGGCCTTAGTCCCTGGCACGCGGGCGCGAACGGCCTCCACCTTGGCCGCACACCCTCGAGTGCCGGCGCGCTGGCGCGCCGACCTCCGCCTCCGCTCCCGCCGCCGGCTCCGGCGTTGCCGCCCGCTTGCCGCCGTCGAATTTTGGGGACTTTTCTATAAATCGGAATAATTTCGGATGTTATGTGCAAAAATCCGAATTTCGGAGACTTTTCTGTAAATCAGAGTAATTTCGGGATGTTATTTACAAAAAACCGAATTTCGGGATGTTAAATATAAAAAATAAATTTTTAGTGGTTTATTTGTAAAATAATCGAGGGTAAAATCGAAATTTTTTAGGAAAATTTTGATTAAATAACAATCAGGGGGTGTGGGTAAATATTTTCGAAAATGAAGTATGGATAATTCCGGAAATTAGGGGATTGTAGATAATTAAGGCTACATACAGAGGTTATAGGTAATTATTTCTAAATTTAATATTATTTATTTCACATCGATATTAAATTAAATTATTATAAAAAAAGTAAACATTTTTTAAAATTTTAAATTATTATAAAATTAATTTTAATTAAAAAATATTTATCTATAAAAATAATTTATTAATTTTAATTTTAATCCTCATTCTAAATCAAATAGTATCTAATATTTTAAGAGTTTGATGGGCCATATCCCACATCTAGACCCTAGACTAGACCTAGTAGGGCCGATAGAAACGGCTGGCATTGGGAACCACTTTGGTAGCTGTCGGTTTTCAGAAAACAAATCAACCAAAATATTCTTTGTAAAATAGGTAAATAAAATTAAAAGTGGGTATAAATTCATAAATTTTATTAAATTTATCTACGAATTGGTATATCATAAATTTTTTAGAATTCAAAATTTAAAATTTAGGATTTAAAATTTAAAATATGATAAAATTAAAATTAAAATTCTAAATAGTAAATCCTAAATGTATCCTTAAATATTAAATTCTAAATCTTAATAAATTTATATTTAGGATATACTAATTTTTAAATAAATTTAATAGTTTAAAATTGATAAAATTAAGATTAAAATTCTATCAATAAAATTTTATACTCACTCATAAAATTAAAATAAATAGAATATTTGTTGCAACAAATCAACTATAATCAAGAGGTTTTCAACCTGGAGAAGGGGGGAAAAAGAAAATCCACAGCTCACTTCCTCAAGAAATCACGCCATCAAATAAACCAAAAATTTAAAAAGAAAAAGGTTAGCATGCAAATGGTGCATACCGCACACTGCAAAACCACACTGAAACCAAAGTTCAAGGAACGGCGAAAGAAAGAATTTCCACGCTTTGATCGGTCACAAAGACTGGCATACACCATTTGTTTAATTTCTTCTTCGTCTTCAGAATCCAATTGGTAAATTCCTCGAAGCAAAGCACGTAACTCTAATATCCACAGAGCACATCCTCATAGAATGTTGCTAAAAACTTGTCAAACGTCATCTTCATACTTGTCATATAAAGCAGGGATAGTTAGATCCACAACTAAGCCTATTAGCAGAAAAGAAATCTGATAAAACTTTTTGATAAAAGACCGCACAATGTGAAAAATCACGTCTGTTGTTAATAACAAACTGTAAGCCTCCACCAACCCCGGTTTTAATTATTCAGATTATCGAGAACTAAAGGCTCAACTTGATCATCAATTTTGACAATTAAGTGTTAATTTTCTTTCGAGGGTAGTTTATAAACCACTTTGTTACCCCCCCCAACTGCATCACAAATGTGCAATTTCTGGTGCAAAGTGAAAACAAAATAAAATATGTATACAATGCCAACAGAACCACTTACTTGTGTATACCATCGTAAGAAAACCAATAAAACCATCGATGAGAGATATAAGCCATAAGCATGTAGCCACTTTGTGGTAAAGCTTTGTGTCCTTCCCAAGTGCAATCTTATGAAAAATGAGGAGTAACATATTCAAACTAGAATAAACTAAGTTGGCTGTTTCATCGGTAACTTCTTTCGAGAGTTGGAGATCTGGAATGGGCGGAGTTGGCCTGCATTGAGATCTGTAAACTCATATAAGGTTCATTTATTTGGTAATCTCACAAAGAAAAAACCTTAATAAAAACCAGGAAAATCAAGTTTACAAAAGCACCAAAGCATTGCTATTACAGAAAGGAAGTAGATAATTAAAAATCAAGTGAAAAAAGAAAGAACCGGAATACCAGATTACCTGTTGAGTATGCCAGCAGCCTTTGCCCAGAGGAACAGAACGGAAAACAATACTAGCAGAACATTGGAAACAAGCTACAACAGTTTATACCCTTGTATTTCAAAAACCAGGCAAGAAGCAACTGCACTAAGCAGTATTCCAAATGTCACATTCTGTCTCCTCCATTGTAGCACATCTGCAACTGCAATAAACAAACCCTCATTTTAAGATGATTAGCAGCAAGGAAAACAAAACAGGTGAATGGCAGGAATTGAAAGGCACATCGTATACAAGCAATTGAAAGACAAAATCCAGACAGACATAAAATGCTATCGGAATCACTTTGATGCCATTGTTATGATTCTTGAGGGATTTACATTGGAAGAAACCCAAATTTCTGAAACTAAAATCTAATTACAGATCCCATGATTTCAAAGTGACAACTAGTGTTCAGCTTAATGATCAAGTAGCTAGCGAAAAACAAAAAGCTTCAAACAAAGCCACGAAAAGCAAAGGATCGGCTTCAAATTTGTTTGACAGGAAAGCAAACAATTGAGCCCTCTCAGTTCCAAGACTCGGATTCATGAAAGGATTAAGAAAACAGAGATGGTCAAAAGGAACATAGATCTGGGGAGCATCTGTAATCGCTTGCCAATTCCTCCACCGAGAATCTCGTGTATGGATCGCTGCCTCCCGAGGAAACGAGGCGCAGAGCACATGGATCGTCTGTCTGGATTTGAGACCAAAATCTCAGCGAGGGATGGGGATCTGGGACGTGGGCGGCGGCGAGAGTCATTGAAAAGCAGACGTTAGGTTTACACTTTGGGTTGGGTGGCGGTGTTTGCTGACGGAAAGGAAGGTGGGTGGGGCAGGGGGAATCCCAGGTCACCCTGAAAAGCAACACAGGCTGCAAAAGGAACAAGATCGCGTCTTCTTTCCGGCTTTAATTCAATTCAAAACCGCCGTCCGTTTACCAGGGAATTAGAGTAGCTGCTATTCATTGCCGGAGGTCATAATCCACGGCTTCACGGAGGCCATCCGCTAACTAAATTGAAAGAACTTGGGGCAAGAAATCACTGCGTGTAAAAAAATCAGAAGAAAATGGCGCATTTCATATCACAGGGCCCGAGATTGTTACCTACGTCTTTCACCAAAGAAAAAAAATCCACCTCAATCTACTTCTGCAAACTGTAGAGATTTCTCCTCATCATTCATTTATCAAAGGATGGATAGCAACCATAAAAAGGAGCAAATGCCTTCAATCCCTCGCAAGATCGTCTCATGCATGTTTCCTCCACCGCAATCGAGATCCATCACTCCATAAAACGAATGAGACAACAAACGAATACCACCGCAAGTATCTGCAGCAACAATTTCAATCTCAATCCTTGTCGCCGACCATCGCCCGAACCGGAGAAGGCAATCTCGTACTTGGCGCTGAGGTTTGCGTACCAGACACCCCAATGGCTTCCCGCTTCTCGTCCCTGCGATCCATCAAACAGCTCGTAGATGTAAACTCCGTCCACCCCATTGCGCCGCATAGGCGTCCCGGCCCCTGACTTCAGGTGCTTCAGCAGACCTCCATTGTACCTTCGCGCCATTTCCACCGTCGCCTCCCTCTCCCTCCTATCCTCGCTCCTGCTTGGCCAACCGGTTCCGCTCACCACAACCGGCACTCTCCGGTGACCCATCGCCGCCATCGCACCAATCACCGCATCCACCATCGAATCAAAGAGATTCCGGTACCTCAAGCCCGATCCTGGATCCTCCCGGTAGCTGAAAGCCTCCTCCTCGAACATCGCGTACCCGATTGGGATCCCGCCGTCCCTGCGATAGAGATCGTACGGGTAGAGATCTACTAAGAAGGGCGCGCCGGTGGAGGCCAGGAACTCCAGCAGCGGCTTCACGTACGGCTCCGATAGCGATTCCTGGAACCGCGCGGCGGAGGGTGGGAACGCGGGATTGACGATCTCGAAAGAATGGACGGTGGAGATCGGGATCTTGGGTAGGCCGAGATCGAGGCATGCGGCGCGGAGGTTTTGGATGGCGGAGAGCAGGGAATCGGAGAGATCGGGGTCGGAATAGGTGTTGGCGGAGAAGAGGCCGTTGCCGACGGCGATGGTGAGGATCTGAACACGGGGGTAAAAGGGGCTGACGTGGTCGGCGATCCAGAGGAAGGCGGAGGAGCGATTGGACGCAAGGTCGGCGACAACAGAGTTGGGGATGGAGAGGAGGAGGGAGATGCCGGAGTAGAGAAAGGCGCGGATGATCTCCGGATCGGGGTCAGGGAGGAGGGCGTGGGCGATCCCAGCGGAGCGGAGAGCAGAGACGACGCGGTCGGGGTTGCGAAGGCCTTGGACCCCCCGGTGGTAAGTGACGCCGATGAGAGGAGAAGGAGGAGGAGCACTACGGGAAGAGATGGGAGGGAGGACGGAGGAGAAGAGGAGGAGGAGGAGATGGATGGCGATCTTGCGAATGACGTGGGATGACATTCTCGAGAGGGGCGCGGGAGGGATCTGAGCCCGCTTAATATATATAGAAGGAATAACAGGGGGGAAAATATTTAAAAAAATGAAGCATTTTTAGCGAGAACTGAATATGGTAGGACTGCGAGTTAAGAGAATTTGAGCAGATTTACGGCTCTCCATCTATTTCAATTCGCTTTTTAAATCGAAAATTGTTCAGATTTTAGTGCAACTGGGAGTCCCTTGACTTTGATTATAGGTTAGTGAATCGTGTAGGATTGAGATTTGATGTGATTTTTAATTTCATATTTAAAAAATTATGAAATTTGAGATTTGAATAAATACGGTGATTGTCATAAATTTAATAATGATGAATTTTTTTGGAGAGTCAAAAAAAATAAAATTATAAAATTAAGTGGGTCGCGGATTACGAACACCTAAGGGTATTATCGAGTTAAATTGAGGACGTCACACAATGATATCTTTCCTGAGATGGAAGATATTACGAGACACATAACTTTGGCTATAAACTAGTGGGTTGTGTGAAATTAAGAATCTGTGTTATTAGAGTGTGATCTTTAGTCTCACATCGATAAAGTACGAGAGTTGATATTAGGTTAAATATAATATCTATCGTAGACCTAATAACAAAATCTTTTCTCGAAAAGACAAGAAAAACAAAATCAGACAATATCATATTGGGTCGAGAGCGTCAAATAAAAGTATCAGAGCTTTAGGTTGAAGTGTTTGTAAAATGAAAATTTTAAATTGAATAAATTATATTGCATCTTGGTGAGACATGAGTATGAGAATTATAAGTTAGGTTATTATATATATATTATTATTATAACTACTATTTTTATTTGTTATGATAATTTTATATATGTATATCAGAATATTACCAAAAAGAGGTGTTGGCATACACAAAATTGGCCGAACGGTGTTGAGACTTAAGAAAATCAAAGTGCGATTTCGACCCAACGTCAATCACCAACTATCCTGCCTTCTTCCGCAGCAAACCATGAGAAGAAGATTCGCGGATGGAAATTGAGTCGCAGCTCAGAAAAAACGACGGGAATCCGAGCCAAGCCCATACTGATTTAGCCGTTTAGACTGACAAACGTTTTCTTATCAGTGTTATTGGTCCTAGCATTACCAATTCACCATGCACCACAACTCCAATAGTATCGTGCCACGTCATCTAAACGAACCACTCCCACGTGTCCGGCGTGGGGCAAATGATCCGAGATTCCAAATCGCCGATAAGAGGAGAAAACCGAAACCGAAACCGAAACCTCTCTTTTTCTCTCTCTCTCTTTTTCTGTGTCGAGTGTTGAAGCGAGAGGAGTGGAACAAGTGTATTTCGTCGTCTAGGGCTTCCGTCGATCAGCGAATAGATAGACCGATAGATAGGAGTGGGGATCCCAGAGAGCTTCCGTTCGACGGGGCTTTCTACAGATGGAAAAAGCCACGAGCAATGGCGGTCTGCTCTACCACGAGGTGCAGGAGTCCAAGCTCTGCGCCGTCCACTGCGTCAACACCGTCTTGCAGGGGCCTTTCTTCTCCGAGCTCGACCTCGCTGCTCTCGCCTCCGATCTCGATCAGAGAGAGCGCCAGATGATGCTCCAAGGCACCGACTCCACCGCTATGTCCGGTGACTTCTTGTCGGAGGATTCGCACAACGTCTCCATGGGAGGCGATTTCAGCATCCAGGTGACATTTTCTATTCATCTTCCATTCGATTCAGTGTTAGATTTCGCGATTAGAGCAAGCAACCTTAGGGTTTTTAATGGAAGAAGGTTGATGTTTATTTCTTTGCTCTGAAATTACGGGACCTGCTGGAAAATGAACATTGAAATAAACTGTTTGTCTCTGATTCTCAGATAGGAGAAAGAATAATCTTAGCAAGATGAAATTGAAGAATTATATTTGATAAGTTTTAGAGCATCCTGATGCACAAGATTGTTACGATGATTCCTCAGAAGTATTATTGTATATATATTTTTTAGTTGGAGCTTATTACATTTCATTACTAGTTCTTAAACCATCATTCATTTCTTCAGAAATAACAAGTTGATTTCTGGAACTATCAACTTGATCTAACGGCAATGTTTTGCTTCATTTATTAAGTCTGATAGGCTTTCTTATTTTTAGTAATATTTTTTATTCGGATCGAGTATGTCGACATTATACTTCTACATCTGCAAACATAGTTCAAACGTAATGCATACAACATTTGTTCTTATTCGGTAACTGCCATCAACTAGTGAGCTCTATCCTTCTCTAACAGAGACATGTTTCAGCACCGTAATCCAACATTCCGACAAAAGAAAACCATTTCAACATTAATCTTTATTTGTATACTGTTGGATGTGTGCATATTATGCAATTGTATAACAGAATAAAATATCTGACAACTCTGTCCTTGGTGTACTCCTAGGACTTGTCCCAATATAAGGCAACACAAAGCAAGTGAATTTTTTCCAATTTGTAGCGACTGTATGAGGTGGTGCTGATTTGTACTGTTGAGCTAGTGGAATTGAAAATTTGTTGTCTGGTGTTTTACTGAAAAATAGATTCCACATCTCCCAAACATCACGATTACTTTAAATAGTCCAATGTTACCCTTAGCGCTGCAGGTTGATCAACATTAAATTTGTTTATCTGTCAATTGCTTGTGATCTTTGACTTTGACTTTTGAATGATGACACATAGTTTTCTAATATTTTGCAGGTCTTGGAGAAGGCTTTAGAGGTTTGGGACCTGCAAGTTATTGCCCTAGACTCTCCTGTTGCTGAACCTTCAAAATACGATCCTCAGTTGGAGAATGCATTCATCTGCCACTTGCATGATCACTGGTTTTGCATTCGCAAGGTAAATGGGGAGTGGTACAATTTCAATAGTCTGTACCCAGCCCCAGAACATCTCTCAAAGTTTTACCTCTCAGCTTACTTGGATAGTCTCAAAGGCTTTGGGTGGAGCATTTTCTTGGTTAGGGGTACTTTCCCCAAGGATTGTCCAATGTTGTCTGAAGGTTCAAATGGATTTGGACAATGGCTTACACCAGAAGATGCCAACAGAATTACAAAGTCATGCAATCAACAGCAGGCCCCAGCACAACAGAGTGATAGCTTCTCACTGTCTTCGCATTCTCCACTATTAGGTAGCGATGAAGATGCTATATTGATGCAAGAAGAGGAGGATTTGAATGCTGCAATTGAAGCTAGTTTGATGGATTCTTCTGCTTTCAGCAGTGGCGTGGGCATCCTGCAAGATAAGAGCTCCTTGACAGAGTATGCTGCAGAAACCACTATAGCCAGCACCAGATGTGAATTGATAGATCTGAGTGCTGAAACTGGTGATGCCAATGAAGACGAGAAATCAAATTCTGCTTCCATTGGTGAACCTGTCATCTCTGGGGAGCGCGAGAACCAGTGAGGGGTCTTTTTGTTCATGTGCAGAAGTTGTAAAAATCCTTCACTTCAAAATATTCTCCCAATGTAATAAATGGTATGGGTTTGAACTTGGTTAAACAACTCCTGAAAAATCTCAGGTGATGATATTTGAAACCAGATGCCCAACTTGTTTGTTTCTTTGGTTATTGGGATCGAATTGGGCTTGTTTTCATTAATGCGACACACAGATAAGTTGCATTGCTTTGTTTCCCCTGCCAAATCAGCCAGTCGTCTGAGACCGGAGGCTGCAATGACAGTTTGAACTTTGAAATTTGTCTATGCCTTTAGACATGTTATAAATCTTTGATCTCCTAGTTTGATTTTTATCATTTTCAGATTATTTCTAAACGTAAAGTTGGTGTGACGTCTCTGATCTACCGTGATATTATCCCTAGGGTTCGCAGCCTATGGTTCACATGACATTAGAGTCTTGTTTTTTCTAATTTTCCAAAAAAAAGTCTCATTATTGGATTTCTCACAAACATCATAATTAATTTAGTCTCAACTCTCGTTTTTTGTCAATGTCAAATTAAAGATTACATTTTAATCACGCCGGGTCCTAGTTCCACACCGTCCACAATTTTAGAGTCAGAGTCATGGGTCTTACAATATTTTCTCTCAAAAATTCAGTGTCATAGTTGAGTTAACTCATATCATTCAAGAGGTGACGCGGATCAATTCTGATACCACTATATGACATTATCGATCCAATCCAATATTGTCTCTGGGTGTTCACGGCTCACCTGATTTCAAAATTTTGTTTTTCTCGACCCTCTGAGAAAAGGTCTCATTATTGATTTTATGACAGTCATTATATTTAGTTCAGTTTTAAATCTCGTACTTTGTCAATATAGGACTAAAGATCACACTTCAATTACACCGGCCTTCAACTTCGCACATCCTACTAACTTATAACCAAAGTCATGAGCTTCACAATATTCTCTCTCAGTAACTCAATGCCCTCATTAAATTAGCCCACATCGTTCAAGAGGTGGTATGGACCAGCTCTGATACTACTAAATTTGTTAGGCTCCGAAATCGAGATGTGGTGGGTATCATCATATATCTACCTACATAACATATATACAAAGCTAAATATGTACAAAAACAAGATATATTTTTTCTGACAAATCTTATGATCTCTTAACAAAAAATTCATTAAATAGAATCCACAATCTTCTCAATAATTTATCAACCAATTCTCAAAATCATCTAACAGATAACTCTAGTTAACAAATTTTGACTATTTTCTATAAAATTTTTCAAGTACCGAGTCCACATACTAAGAGAATTTAATAATAATATAATTTCAAATAATCATAAATAGGAATCACAACTATTTGAAAATTTTAAAAATCAATAAATCAATCATAGATAATCACTTATTATTTTAATCTGAAATAAAGTTTAAAAAGTTTATTGTAGAACGTCACACATTTTTTCTTGGAGCAAGTATTTAACATCAGAATCTATAAGAGAATGAACGATCTAACTTTTAATATATATGAATATAAAAGTTTCAAAAATCAGTTTAAGTCTCCTGCTCCTTGCTTCTCCTTCTCTATGCAAAATCGCCGATTTTCCTTATGCTGGAGTTCGGGGATGAATGCTCGCTCGTGGTTTTTGATTCACACTGAGATCAATAGGTTGATTTCCTATTTTTGCAGAAATTAGTGTACAATGCGAATGGGAACGAATCGATGGAGTACGTGGAGACGGACAACAACAAAGATGTCGACTGCGTTGATAAGCAACACCACACCGTGTGTATCTCGCCACGTGCTTCTTTTCATTCGATGGCCATTTGCGTTGGCTGAATTGAATATGCTATTTTCATAATTTTCTGCTTATTTTTATTCTAAGATATGGCGATAGAACTGTTCCTTACCAGCTGATGTGGTTTAGTAGTCAACACAAGATGTATATCTATCACTGAGGCAGCCTTTCTTTTCTGCGTTCTCTATATAATTCACTGATGGGAAGTATTTTTTGTTCGCTTTTCTAAATTGTTAACTCATGATCCATGGTTTCCTTTTCTTATATTTTTAAGTTTTATTGTATATATGCTTATTGTTTCTGCTAATTTTTGGCATAGCTGATAAAACAATTCCAATCTATACAAACGGTGCTGCTTGTGCATCAATTACTGCATGTACATCATGTTATACCGATGGCATTCTCTATCATGGTCAAATCTAAGTTCAAGTTTGGAAGCTCAAACTACTGGTTTATCCAGAAATTCTTAATCTTAGGCAAAGTTAGCAAACAGGAGCATCACTATGAATCATTCACTTCGCCTATGTTTCATTTTCCTATTTGCAACTTGCACAAATTCTGAAAAAGTATCACTCTTTTATTGGTTTCTTTTGAAAATTTTGCAAGAATCTCCCTCACTCTCTCGTTTTATCTATTTTAAGGCATACGAAAGGGTACCGTGTCATTTTGGATCACTTAAGCTGGATAGGTGCTTGATCGGTTAAAATTCTTTCTTTTTTTTCTTTTTTCTTTCTGATGGCCAGGCAACTAGTTACTGACATAATATGAAGGTTTAGTTTACCATTCAAGGAACATGTGTTTCTGATTCCATGAACATCAGAACCTGGTTAAGGGTCAAAGGTCCCTGTTGACCAGACTACTGATGCACTTTTTTGGGTAAACCTCCCAAGTGATATATATTCATGTGTTTGCGCTTTGCGTCAACTCGGGGCCAACGCAGACTGCAAATATGACTAGTCTTTTTGTTGGTGAAAAGAAATGACGATCTTTATCTTTTTGCTGGTGCTGTGGCTTAGTGCTATGTCTCCGCCTCTCTATTACTCACAAGCTGCATCACCATCTTGGTGAGTAGTTCTAGATCGGCTTGTAAATATAGTTTTGCCGTCGAATACAGTGATTTTCAATCTCCCCCAAAAAAATATACAATCTAATTTATGTTCTTATTGGAACATATAATATTTTACACAGAAACTACATATATGAAAAATACATATATTTAATTTTTGATAAAGGAAAGAATAAAAGACATTTAATGGAAAACCTGCTCTCCAGTGGCATAGAGGTTCCAGAAGGCGGTGGTAGTGAAATAGAGGGCTGCTGTTAGCGTAAGGAAGGCCTGGAAGGAGCCCAGCCACTGTACAAAGTAGCCAGTGCCTATGGTGCTGATTATGGCTGCCAGTGTACCAACCGAGTTTGTAATCCCTGTACCAAATGCGAGGTTTAGTTTGCAAAAAATTATCTCAGAAACGAGTGATCTTATAGGCTTTTGCATCAACTGAGGATTCATATTTTTCCGACGTACCATGAAGGAATCCTGCGCACTTGGGGGCAATGTCCTGCACAAGACAACAAAGGAAAAGCAAAAAGGTCACTGGAAAAGTCAGTCCTTATACAGCACGGAATATTGTGGAATTTTTCAAGCTTGAAAATGGATTTGTTTGGTCATATGATGCATACGAAGAGATGAAAAATCCAAGTAAAATTTACCTGCATATTTAGAAGGAAGCCAGCTTGGCTGAAAGAACTCAAGCTCAAGGCTATGGTCATTAGAACCGCTGCCACCGTTGGTGTTTGAGCATATTTCAAGCACAACAATGCCACTCCAGGTCCAATGAAACCAATTGACTGTTAAATAACCACAAACACCAGGTGGAAATTTCCGTCAGTTGAATGATTTTGATTCACTATCCAGACGACTACTGTTAAGATGGTGGTATTCACATGTTCCTTGCAACAAGAAACCATCTTTGCTTCACTTAGTTCGACATTGTTTACGTGCAGATTTTGCAAGGCTAGAATTACCTGCATAATCTTACGAACCCGTGTTACAGGTTGACCAGACTTGATCAAGAAGTCTGAGGCAGCTCCAGCTATATAACCTGAAAGAGCCATCATGCCCCATGGGGTGGCGCTAAACCAGGCAGCTTGTTTGAGATTCACACTGTACACCTGTAGCAGCAAAAAATCATTCAGCTGTAAATTCCAGGACACAAGGAACTCTGCCTCTGGAGGATCAACACTTACAGTCTTGAAGTAGACAGGCAACCATGAGAGGAGGACAAAGTAGCCCTGCAAGCAAGGATCGTAACCTTTTATCAATTACCCATCTGCATTAATCTAATTCTGATTGTGTATGCTAAAATGTTCCAATCACAGTGTATAAACCATAAAGGTGTCATAAAACAATAGCAAACAGATCACCTAGCGAATGGTTTGGCTCGCTCATCTTTCAACTTACAGAGGATACATAGTGCACTACAATGGAGACACGTGACAAACATGAAGAGTGGGTGGGTGCTTCATTTAATTTTCTTCATTCAAGTGGTGTATTAGGAGTTGTGCTTACCCAGTTGTTAGTGACATTAGCAAAAATGATGGCCCATGTTGGCATCTTGGACAGCAAATGCCGGACAGAAGGAAATCCGCTGCTGTTGGCAGAAGGGTAATCCGTCTTCCCAGCTCTAATCAGCTGTAGTTCCTCACTGCTGATCAGAGGGCTGTCGCGAGGATCATTTGTGATCCCAACCACCCACAGTGATATCCATAGGAATCCAAGGGATGCGAAGAGAGCAAATGCCCCGCTGAGTCCAAAGCTTGAAATTATAAGAGGAGTTGCCAGGAAACTTATAACGTTTCCAAGATGAAACCCAGCCATTGAGAGCCCCACTGCACTTGCTCGCTCATGACATGGGAACCAGCTGCATGACGAGATATCAAACATCTTTACATCAGGACAAGGACCGGCCGAATGGAAGCATTCCATTGATCTGTAAAATTTCAAAGAATGACTAGTTTGGAGTGGTGCGTTCTAATTACCGTGACAAGAGCGTGTTCATGGAAGGCAATGCGACACCTTCCGCAAGGCCGAAAAGAGCACGAACAGCGAGAAGCATTGAAGTGGAATGGTCGGCAGCCCATGGAGTGAGGAATGTGGCCGAAGACCAGATAGCGACACCACATGCCATTACTCGCTTTCCACCATATCTGTCTGCAAGAGCTCCACCAGCGAAAGATGAAACCAAGTATCCCCATAGAAAGGATGACTGCATGCATGACAGGTCAAAAGGATTTGCTTGTAGTAATGCGAAGATATGCTGAAGGGATGGAAGTGTTTACTCTAATAGCCTCAAAATGAGGTTTTTTAGTTTTTTTTTTTTTTTTTTTTTTTTTTTTTTTTTTTTTTTTTTTTTTTTTTTTTTTTTTTTTTTTTTTTTTAATCCTTTTTGTGCTAATTGATTTTAAGCTGCATGGTTAGACTTAGAACTGTAGAAGGTCCCTTCGAAAATAAAGCACTTCCATCGTAAAAAGTACAAAGGCCTTCTTAATGAATTTCAAGCAATGGGCACGTGAAAGAAACCCTTCGCGCTCAGACCTCCCAGATGTTGTGGGGCCCACGAATTGGACCAATTGCATGCGCGATGAAAAGGATTATTATGGTGACAAAACGGATTAATATGATCAACGAGCATCCCAAAGGACTAACACGGTCTATTAATAACGAAGGATTTGGGGATTGAAAATCTGACAAGAGTGGTTAGGTATGTTGCAATCAAATAACTTCTTAGCAAATTGCCAGATTTTTTTTTTTCTGGATTTGTTAGGTGACGACTAACCCAACCCACCATCACCAATGCATCACGCATTTGACCTCTAAAGCATCCTATCGGAATCAAATTAAAATTAAAACTAATAAATTATTTTTTTATCAAAATTAATCATATAATAATTTAATTTTTTTTAAAAAAAATATCTAATTTTTTATAATAATTTAATTTAATAATACTGTAAAATAAATAAATATTAATTTTATAAAGAAAAAAAATTTAAAACTATTGGATCGTAATCCCGATCTCAAACTTCTCAAAATGACTAATTATCAGATGAGATCAATCTAATCATGTTGTCCACAAATAAATGAATAATTTAAAATTTGCAAATTGGAAAGCTGTAACGAAGGAAAAAAAAAAAAAGGGCGTTGCGTGCTGACCTGTACGATTCCGAGAAAGGAACTGGACCAGCCGTACTTGGAAGCGAGAGGAACCACGGCGACGGACATGACCACCCGGTCGGCGTTGCAGAGGCACATGACGAAGGCCACCAGTGCGACCACCTTCGCTCTCTCAGGGATCCCATACCCTGCTTCCCTCACTAAGCCTCTCCTCCCGATCCCTTCCGCCCCGGCCTTACATACCACCCCCCTTTCTCCTCCTCCTCTTTCACGGCCCTTCTTCTCGTCGCCGCCACCCAATCTACTTCTGCAGCTGCCGCTCTTCTTTGCCACCGCGGCCAACAAGACATTGTCACTTCCGAAAACCCGATTTCCTGATTTGATACCAATCCCTCCACCGACGCTGATCCGCGGCCTTGATCCGTGACGAGGAGCATCCGAGTAGGCGGTCGAAGAGGATACAGAGAAAGGGGAAGAAGAGGAGGAGGAGGAACGAGAAAGAGGAATGGAATTAGGCAGGGGACAAGAAGCCACCGCCATGGACGACGAGTATCGCGAATGAGATCGGATCAAATGGTTATTGCCGGAGATCCTCTCTCCTCCGTGGGCTCCAAATCATTCCACAGTATAATATGAGATTTGAGAGGGACGGCAGACGAGGAGGGAGGCGAGTCTGGTTTTTGGTTTGGTTTGGTGGTGGGTGGGTTGGTGGCACCGCATAGGTCTCAAAAGGGGGTATTTTGGTCCTCGGAAGAAATATGAATACTCGGAGACACGACAGCGCTGCCAGATTCCTCTCCGCATGATCCCAGTTGCATGCTCCGACCTACCCCTTCGCTGACCAAAATGCCCCTCATGTCTGCGTCAATGACCACGACAGTGCTAGCCTAGTTCGAAAGAAAAGAGTCCCAATTATTTATCTTTTCTTTTTCTCGAGGACCAAAAGAAAAAAAAAAAAAAAAAAAAAATGCAAATAGGGGTTGCGTTGCCAAATGGAATTCGCATACTACTGCTACGAGAAAAAAGAGTGGCACAAGGATGAGGCGAAGGGCATTTGGCTCATTTATTTATAAAGCAAACCAACCAACTACCAGAGGACCTCGTCCAAGTATTCTTTCCTAGTAAATTAAGGGATGATTCCGGTAATTATGAACGCCAACCGATTTTCGGTGCAATCCACAATCTCTCGGTGGTCATGGGTTAAACTTTGACAAGCTAGATCAACTCCAAACAAATTAAAGCAAGATAAACTAAACACAAAAAGTATAGTATCGCTGGGTTTTCCCTGTCTTATCACACCAGCTTACACTGGTTGTTATCTTGGCCTACAGACTGTCGTCATAGAATGCAGAGGATATAAATTCATACAATAATAAGGTACCAAAATCTACCCTGTCAACTTCCCCAGGGTACCCCACCGACTGTATTCGACCCAATGCACAGTGTGCTGAACTAGCAGTGGATCATATCATAGTAGACAACAAATAGAATCACAGAAATTGAAATAATTTCTAAACACCAACTTGGCAACTTTTGCTCAAATTAAAAAAGAGAAAATGAAGTCCTTTGTAAACGCGCCAACCTTTTCTACTTTAGTCGGGGTCAGCAGGGGCAGACGAGAACCTTCTTCTCTATTAGTCCAGATGGAGTAGGTCCCCAAGTTTTTTGAAGGTCAGACAATGAATCTCAGCAATTTTAAACATTATCTTAACATGTTGCTAATCAGTATCCATCAAAATTGACGTGTTTTCCCGTGGAAAACATGTTCCAAAATATTGTACTAGTTAGATATAACAATGAGGTGAGCGCTAAAAATTCACCCATCTTTTCTGCAAAGATACCTGCTCCAACAGTTCCAACAATAGCCCCCACTGTTCTAGCAGTATTTAACATCCCTACCATCATAAACCAAGTATTAGAAAGATCAATGAGACCTGCTGAGATTCAGAATCATAAACCAAACATGATCTCGCAGGACACTAAACGACAACAGAATAGCACAAGAATAAACCAATACCATGAAGTATACCACCATAACTTGGAGCAATTTCCTGATAAGTCAAAAAAGAAGAGAAATAAATCAGATAAACCATGTAAGAAGCCACTGTTAAACATGGATACAATTGATTAACACCTACCTGTAGATTCACTAGAAATCCAGAGTTGCTAAAGGAACTGAAGCAAACAGCCACCGTAAGCCAAGCAGAAGCCACAAAAGGAGTTTTAGCTGCACTTTGGCCAAAACGAGCAATTCCAGGGCCAACAAAACCAATAGACTGCAAGAAGAATTCGTTCTTATGAGTCAACTTAGGAATAATTCATTCTTCTTGGCCAGAATAGCCAACAATTTCAGCCACTCCATCAAACTACATGATCCTTTCAGTCTCTGGTCCTCCTTAGTCTGGATACCAAATTGAAGTGGTTGTGTATTTCAATTTACGTCCTGCAGTTTTGGGAGAAAAAGATGGAATGTTGAAATGAATTAACTAAGACTATCAACTTGGAATCTATCTTGGGTAGTATTTGGAGACTTTAATGCTATTAGATTCACTGTTGAAAGAAAAAATACCAAAGGCAGTAACTCAAATAGAGACAATTACAATGACTGGATTGCTTCTTATAAACTGATTGTCATACCTCTATTAGGGAGGAGATTCCCTTGGCCTAACAAACAAGCAATCATTGGTTTTGTGAAGCTAGATAGGTTCTTGATATCTGTGGGGGAATTCTTATCCTTTCTCACATGCTAAGCGTTCCCTCAAACCACATCGAATCACATACATTTTGTTTTGTCCACTGACACAAACAAAAATACAAAAAGAAAATTTATGTTTAAGAGTATGTGACTACAGAAAAAGAATTTTATTAACATGGTGGCAGAGAAATGGACAGGTTATCCAAATCAAAAAAATAGAGTGGTGAATATAATGAGAAAGCTTAAATTGCTCTATGGAGAAATCAAAAGGTGATGCAAGACTCACTTTAGGAATATTAATGCGAAGAAAAAAGAATTACTTAACAATATTATCGAGTTGAAAAAGACACAAGAGGACTTTCAACTATCTAAGAAAGAACTTGACAGCCTGATTGCATTCAAATTGGAGCTTGATTAGATTCAAATTAGAATTGGATAATGTTCTAAAAAAGAGGAGATAATGTGGCAACAAAAGTTTAAAATCACTTAGATACAAGCAGGAGACTCTAATATTGCTTTTTCCATCGAACTGCTAGTAATAGAATAAGAATCAGTCTGTTTTCTAAATTGGTTGAAGGCGAGACAAGCTACATAACTGAACAGAAAATAACCAAGCATACAGTGGATTTCTACAAGATCCTATTTGGTAATGTAAAGTCCTAAAATCTGAAGGCAGAATGGGATAAGTTGTATCCAGTCAAACATGACCTGACAGAACTAGAAAGTGAATTCTCTAAAACAAATATCAAAGAAGCAATTTGGGATATGGCTAAATTAAAAACATCCGATCCAAATGGATTTCCCATCCTATTTTACAAAAAATTCTGGCATATACTTAAAGAATCTCAAAACTATATTTTGTGATCAATCGTCACAAGTCCTTTTTAGAAAAAACAAAATTTGCCTTAATCACTCTCATACCTAAGAAAAGGGGAGCTAATTGCCTGTAAGATTTTAGACTCATATGTCCGCTCAACTGTGTCTTGAAAATATTCACCAAAGCTTTAGCAGAGAGACTAAAAAAGAAGATAGATGCATTTGCGAACCCTACCCAATCAGCCTTTATTTCGGGCAAATATATTCTGAACAATATTGCAATTGCTTAAGAAGTTATATTCAAGTTAAAAAATAAAAAAAGGAAAATATTAAAACTTGACTTTAAAAAAGCATATGACAATTTTAACCGGACATTCTCGCTAAAACTACTAGCAGTCATGAGGTTTAGTCCTAGATAGAAAATATGGTTGACAAACATACTAGAAACTGTCAGAGTTTTTATTCTGCTAAATGGGTTGCCCTCGTGAAAACGTATTCAGCAGAAAAGGAATAAAATAAGATGACACTCTTTCACGCTACCTGTTCATCTTGGTTATTGACTGTCTCCACCAGATGCTAAATTTAGCACAATAAGCAAGCCTAATCTGTAGACTGTATAAAACACTAAACCTACATCATTCTGATGACACACTGATATTTGTGGAAGCAAACCCTCAACAATTTTTAAACCTCAAATGTATATTATTTATGTTCGAATGACTGTCATGTATGAAAATTAATTTTCATAAAAGCTCAATAGTTAGAATTGAGAATTGCTCTCAGGAAATTGGTCAGAAACTGGCAAGAATAATGAACTGTAAATTGAAAGGATTCCCTTTTAAATACCTTGGCCTATCCATCAAAAACTGCGAGCTGAACAAATAAGAGGAAGACCTTTGATCAATCAAGTGGAAAAAAAATTAGATAATTGGAAAGATAAAAGTCTGTCAATTTGTAAAAAAAAGTAATCTTGATCAACTCTACCATGTGCACAACCCCAATCTATTAGATGGTTTTCTATCATCTTTTCAAGTCGATTATCAAAAAATTGCATTAGATCAAAGCTAAATTTCTTTGGAGGGGTTCTGAAAATGAGAGAAAATACCATTTATCCAATTGGGATTGATTTGTACTAAAGGGGAGAATGGGGGACTGAGCATTTTGAATGCCACAACCTTCAACCAAGTAATATGGATGAAGTGGTGGTGGAAGCTTCTTCAGGAGGAGACCCCTAAAAAAAATATGGTAATGATTATTTACTATAAGGGAGTAACGTCCACCCTATAGATCCTGAAAAATCCTAGAAAATGTTCTAACTTTTGGAAATGTAAACCGAAAGTTAAAGAACAATACAAAACCAGCACAAAATTTGAAGTGGGGAATGGAAAATCTGTTAATTTTTGGAAAGACAGATGAATTCAAAGTTACAGTGTCAAGATGTTATTCCTTGTTGCATATCAATTTGCCAAAATTCCAGAAGCTAGTATTGCTGATGTTAAAGTCCAAGGTTCTATACTGAAGATAAAAGTTCGTCCTGAAATCCGTGAACTAGAAGGGGAAATCATGAACCTCATTCCTTCAAACCTCAATATAGTTAATGACAAAATACTATGGAGGTGGGCTAATACCTTTTCAGTAAAATCAAGGTATGAGTTCTTGGTAGAAAGAAAAATGATCAGCTTGTTCCCAATGAGCATTTGAAAACTTCCCTACGCTTTCAAACTGAAAATTTTTTCTTGGTTAACATTCATAATAAAATACTTATTGTAGAGAATCTGGAGAAGAAAGGTTAGAATGGAGCCCAACAGTTATGTACTCTCTATAATGACAGTGTAGAAAATACAGATTATATTTTCTATATATGTTCTGTTACCATATCAAGATGGCAGATACTACTATCCTATCTTGCCTTGACTGTACTCCCCTCTTCCATTGAAAATTTATGGACTAGCCAGAGATCTAATGTTGACCCTAGGAACAGAAGCCGCAATGATATCATTTGCATTACCATGATGTGGATGTTATGAAAAGAAAGAAACCACAAGATCTTCTAGAACAAACACAAAATCTATACTCATTCATCAGTTCACTGTGTTATACTTTGAAATCTCGGCTGCCTTCTTGTAACATAAAGCTGAAACATAAACTCTCAAAAGCCATAGATATGATTCCTAATGGTTCATGTCTCTTGATCATCTTCACCAGGTCCAGCTTTGAAGAGGGGCAGAAATGAAGACTGAAGAGTGCTAGAGCTGCAGCCAAATAAGGGAATGTGATGTTTTGTAACCAACCTTTTGTAAACCTGGGTTATCTGTTGTGTTTTTTGGGACTTGCTATGTAATATCTGCAGATATTTTGTTAAAAATATGTTTGTATCTTTTTATCCCTTGCTGTTAGGCAAGGTTCTTTAATGGAAATGTTCCAGATTGCTCAAAAACTTAGGAAGCCAAGCAATGATTTACTTGGAAGTTAGGCATTGCTAAAGGGTAAAAAAGGGAATCATCAACTACTGCATTTTTTTAGTTACAACTTACAATATCTAACTTCCTATGCATTAGCATGTACAAAAATCATGTCACACAATTGAATACCTGCATGATTTTACGTGTAACTGTGACACTAATGCCACTTTGAATCAGCATATCTGATACGGCACCAGCAACATATCCTAAAATTGCCATCATAGCCCATGGAAGTGCACTAAACCATGCAGCTTGCCTAAGGTCAACTTGATAGATCTGCCAAATAGGAGACACAGTAGAATAAATTAGATATGCCATCCAAAGTATAAGTGGATGATTGCGAAAAAAAAGCACACTAATTAATGAGCAGACAAGCTATGCGGTGTTGAAGTAAAGGGGCATCCATGAAAGCATGACAAAAAAAACCCTGCAAATATTGTTAAGCACAAGTTTTGGAATCAATATATTGAAAAACAGTGCAAGAAGCAATTACTTAAGTTGGCTTTTGTATTTGTGAGAAAAATTACCCGGCTATGCATAGCATTTGCAGATATCAACGCCCATGTTGGCATCTTGGAGAGTAGATTCTTAAAAGGAGGTATAACTATAGAATTTTCAAGTTGCTTTTTCTTGGGCATCAATGTCTTCTGGCCAGCTGTGATATTGTTTAGCTCGTAATTGGATATTTGCAGATGTTTATCAGGACTACTTGATGTTGCAGAAAGCCAAACCAATAACCAAAGAAACCCAAACAATACAAATATCACAAAGGGTCCAAAAGTTCCAGCCCTTGCCATGATGATCGGTGAAATCAAAAGCCCAATTGCACTGCCAAAGTGAAATCCGCCCATGGCAATTCCAACTGCTCTTGAACACTCTGTTTGAGGAAACCATCTATAAGAAAAGTCCTTGTTTAAACAACTGTGAAAGCTAAGCATTAAAGTATTAAGAGACAGATTAAGCCAAAAAAAGATTTTTTTTTTTCTCTAAAAAAGAATCAAGAGACAGGACATCAAAAAACTATGAAAGCTAAACACTAAAACAAGCTTCTTAAGTATAATAGAGGCGATCAAACAAAAAGCTTTTGCTGTGAAACAATTCAAAAAAGCAGTATCTAGAGATCATGTTGTTCATGCTTGGAAGTGCCACTCCTTCTGCAGAAGAATTCTCATAGAGAATAGAGCCCATAAAGAAGTCTCCGCAGCCCAGTGAGCAAGGAATGTGGCCATGGACCACAGAGCCAGACTACATGCCATCACTATCTTACCACCATAGTAATTTACCAAAGCCCCACCTACAATCAGTGACATTAGATGCCCCCATAAAAAGGATGACCGTTTCGGAGATTAACACAAAATCAGAGAGCAGCAATCACAGCCACAGAAAAAGCAGGACACATAAGACTATCTGCGAAAAAAAAATTTTCTCCATAAAACTCAGTTTAACACGAGACTAAACTTGTCTATTTGCTCGGTACAAGACTACAGCCATCTCAGCTCATGGATAGATAGATAGATAGAAGCCAGATCGCGCTAGTTGCTATTGAAATCAAACGAATGATTTTTTATTTAGAGAAGCACAAATTCGAAGTAGAATGATTACCTGAACGATTCCAGAGAAGGATTTGGACCATCCATGGGCGACGGAAAGAGGAAGGATGGCGACAGACATGATGACGGGATCGGCATTGCAGAGGGCCAGAGCCAATCCTAGCATGGAGACGACTTTCACCCTCTCGGAGGTGATGAATTCCGAGAGGCTTGGGTTTTGCAGCTCGCCCTCGCGAGAGAAGGAGTCGGGAAAGCCATCGCGAGAAGACCATCTAGCAAGGTAAATTCCTCGGAATCGAAACATCCGAAGACGCAGTGCTTGAGGAAGCTTGGCGGCGGAGGAGGAGGATCCGAGCAAAGAAAATGGAAATCGGGGAAATCGTAGCTGCCGCTGGGTGCTCCCTAAGCTAGGGCTTCGGTTGGGATGACCCCAAAATGGAGGAGCAGCAACAGAAGGAAGAGGCGCTCGATTGAAGGAGAAGGCAAGTGGGAGAGTAGCAGTCATGATTCAGCCGGCGAACGACGTCGTCCTCCTTAGGTTTTGCTACCCATGGATTTTTATGAGCGCTACCCTCCAGTGCATAATCCGAAGGTATTTGGCATGTCTGCTCTCTGGGGAGATTATTCAGATTGAGAGGGAGCCTTATGCGGAAATGAGAGTCTTCCAAGTTAGGGTTTTTGTTTCACAAACAGTAAATTTCAACGTCTACAAGTTGAACATTGACAGCAAGTGGGAGAAGCTCGCGAGCCTACGCGATTGCAGTCTACTTTTGGGTCATAACGAGTCTTCGATTTGGTCTTCATCTGGCATGCCATGCGATGCAAATTTCATATACATCACCGACCATTACTTTGGCTTTTTTGGAGCTAAAGTCCCCCTGGCGTTTGGTTTGATACTTTATTTTTTTGAAGATAAAATGATCTACAATGACCGACTTGGTAGATTCTTTCACTTTTTAAAAGACACTGGCATCTTTGATATAGCAAAAGGCCACATTCGACTTATGTGTAATGACATTCCTCCCATGAGGCCTTTTTCGCTAAAATTTGATCTGGGTTAGAAGTCCAGATATAAGGAAGATTATCAATACGCCGTATTGTAGAATTAGCAAAGCAATTCCAATGACAAAATCTTTCTATATATCTCAGGTTTGCCATTTACATTTTATAAATACTTCCCTGTAAGATTTATATTTCCATATATCCTTTTGCAAGAGTGCTTCTAAGTCCGAGTCAAACCGACCCACGACACTAACAAAGAATATCTTGTAGCTGTAATTCCTTGAAGGAGATGGAGTAGAAAGTCAGACAGAACCTATTGATTCTTCCACTCCAAACTTCAAAATCACCCCAAATAGAATCTGTTCTCATATCCAAATAAACAACTGCCACTTAAAAATTTGAGCAAGAGAGGATTAATTACAAGACAGACCACCCAAATTCCTGAAATGACAGGATGCTATATGCACAAAATGTATCATGCCAAGCAAATAGCAAATAAGAAACACAAGATAAACAAGTGAACCCAATAAGATAGGGAAAAAAAATTTAGGGAATGGCTACCATAAACTCATGCTAGTGGAGGATAAAGACAGACAACACTGTTTGGGCAATCTGTCCTCCTTCCAGCAAGTGAATAGTACGCAAATATTTGTGCAGGGTGTTCAATGGCAACCTCTTCTTGCCCATCTTCAGTCTCATTGTAACCAACAGCTTGCCAAGGAGGAATAAATTCAATGTTCCAGAAAGGGCGAGCCATAGCCAAAAGGCCACTACCAGTTGCAGATGCACTGTATCCTTGCACCCATATATACCTCAATGATGCTAGTTGAGTTGCCGCAATGGCCAATGCATGCTCGCTGAAGCAGCAACCCCTCAGTTCCAACTTCTGCAGGGCAGGACAACCTCTTGAGAAACGAAGAAGTCCAACATCAGAATGACCCACAAAACCCAACAACATGTATCGAATGTTCCTGCTGTTCTCACCAATGTAGGCAAGCCCCTCATCTGTCAGACCCCCATTTCTCAGATATAGAGCAAACCTTCTAAGTTTTGTGCAACCCCTCAGGAGAGTTCGGACCCCATTGTCAAGTGGCAAATCTGTAATTCTTTCTTGTCTCTCTAGCAAGACCAATCGAAAATCACAAAGCTTCCTACTGAAAGTCCCAATGCATTCAAGAGCTGCATTTGTGATATCAAACACATGTACAGCAAGATATTCTAGTTCTAGACAACCTTGGGCTATAGCGGAAAGCCCTCTATGTGAAACCATACCCTCCTCGTCCTCAAGCCCTTGTTCATCATCCCCTTGTTCTATTCTAAGCCTCCGTAATTTTTTGCATGTCTGAGCAACAACATCTAGCCCTCTGTCTCCAATCACATTCCTCACCTACAATTGTTTTTAAGAAATTGACTGTAGTAAGATAATTTACTACAAATTTACAGAGCATAAATGAGGAATAAGACAAGTGAACGTATGCTACCTCAAGAATTTCCAAATTTGGGCACTGTTGAATCAGCTGGCAATGATCCTCAGTACTGAGAAAGGTTTGCTGCAGATCCAGCTTCTTGAGTGCAGCAACAAGTGGAAATAATATATGCATTCCACTGGTCGCCATGTACATGGGACCTATACAGCATAATTTGGAAGGGAATTGAACATTCACTTCCTCAGCTTGTTCATCAAATGAACCGCCAGCAAACTCTTCCAATGATTTAGCAGCATGAAAAACCCCAACTAGATCCAGAACATCGCATTCATCAATCTTCAAGGAAACCAAAGACGGACAATTCTTAGCAAGTAACTCAAGGTCTTGCCACGAGAATTTTAGCTCTGTCAAGTAGAAATTTAAACTCTCAAGTTCGGTATTGTTCAAAGCAAGCTCATGGAGCCATTCACCACCATGATCTTCCATTTTACTTTCTTCAAGAAATAGTGTTCTAAGGCATCTGCAGCAACACCATTACAAAGGCACAATTGTTAAAGAATGAGCTAAAGCATTAGCAGTTAACAAACAAAGTTGTATAGACATTCCCACAATATTGAAACAGTATCTCTCGCTCAAACACTAACACAAACAGATCCACAAGCTGCAAGAAAACAGAAAATTTGCCCACACATGGAAAATTCCGCACAATGCATTGCCATTCAAAAAATAGGTTAGAGGAAGCCCATTATACAAAAAGTGACTAACAGAGAAACCAATTCCAATAGTTTATAGGAACTTGCTTTATGCAACTCCCTGTTCCTATTTCCATAGCCAAAAACAGGAGCTAGTTGAGTTGCTTTTTCACATAGAACACAATACAGAATCATAATGCTCTTCCTTTCCATTCTATAACCTACAAAACCACTAATTATGCTCTTGTTAACTTCCTAGTATCTCCAGTACAGAAATGCATGACACTCTTTCATTGCTTAACAAATTGTTGCTCATGGTCTCCATCACATGTTTTATCTAATTTAAATGAATCACATCCGATCAGGTGAAGCCACACTTGAAAATTATCATTAAGCAAGTAAAAAAAAAAACTATCACTAAGTATTCGCGGATTTCAAGGGTTCCATACACTTCGACTCAATTCTTTTATCCAGTCTTGGGGAAGTGAAGGGTAACCCACCTTCTCAAGTCAGTTTCTAGTTCTCAAACTGCTGCTAGATCAGGGAATTGTAAAGAAGACATACGGCCATTAAGCAAGAAAAAAAAAATTCTAGAAGGTAGAGCTCATACCTGCAAGAGCGCGCAATTAGAAGAAGGCCATCGGTTGAGAAACCGGAGCATTTATCTAGCTTGAGCGCTTGCAGCATGTGTCCCCGGCCTTTGACCAAGACTGAAATATCAGCGTCGGTGACAATCATCCGGCGGAGATGAAGCTGCTTGAGACAGAGGAAAGCGTCGGCGATTTCTTTCATCCAGGGCTCGGCGTAGCCTCCCCAATCCTCAGGTATGATGTTCTCGAACATGGCGGCCCGGGGCTTACCCTTGAGCTTCAAGGACTCGAGCCGAGAGAATCTGCGGCGGAGGCGGCCGGGAGTGGTGGAGTAGCAGAGCGCGATGGTGACGTGCTTGCGGCTGATGGCGTCGATGTGGTACCATTTCCGGCAGACGAGGGAGACGGCGTCCCGATCCCGCGGGTCGTCGATGTAGCCCATGACGCACTCGAGGGCCACATCCGATATCCCGAAGCTGAGGACCCGGTTCAGGTTCCTCTTATCCTCCATCTTCTCGATTCAGTTTATCCGAGAACAACGAAAGACAGCTGTTGGCTCTGGAGCAATAGAGCTTCTAGGATTTATGCTTGTAATCGAGAAATTGCTGGAAAAAGGGCGGATCCACATCGATCCAAATCGCAGTCAAGGGGGTAGCAAGCAAGCAAGCAAATCCACTTCAGTAGGACAGATGGGCAGCCAGTCAAAGGAAGATGGATAGATTTGAAGGGAGGGACAAGGAAAAGGGAAGTAGAAGAAGAAGAAGAAGAAGAAGAAGAAGCTTTCAAGCTTTACGTAGAAGAGAGGAGCAGATCTGGGCCGGCGGCAGCTGCGGATCCGCGGCGGCGTTAAGACTGGGAAGAAGAACAAATCAGGACCGTCCGTTGGATCGAGATGCTGCTTTGCTGGGTGGAGAAGGAAGCTTAGGAGGGCTCATTCGTGGAAATCTATTCGCTGCCGCAAAAACAGTGGTCTTGTCCTTTTTCATCGTCACCCAAAAAGGGCAGACCGTGACGTGTGATGGAAGAGTGTTCGTTCTTTTTTATTTGGATTAATTACATATAATTTTTTACATTTTTTCGAAATTACGTGTAACTTTTTATTTTTAATAATTATATATAAATTTTCACATTTTTTATTATTACCAAAAACTCCTCTATTTTATTTTAATAATTAATTTGTTAATTAAATACGTAAAATTAGTGTTCTACCGGATCGGATCTCGTCCCCGATCCAAATCGGATGTCGTTTCTGATCCCCGACGGCTGAGTAGCGCTTTCCGTCGTTGGAGTGGCTGGATCCGGAACCCCTGCTCCGATCTCGAAGATCTCTCGTGGGAGTGGAGCACCACTGCCTTGCTCTCTGCCGGCAGGGACTGCAGCCTTTCCGTCGCCGGCTGCTTCGTGAACACCTCGTCCGTGGGGACGACGACCGTGATCTCGGCGAGGCGTTCGTCCGCCTCGAACTCCTCCACCACACAAACCAGCTTTAGTTTCCAAATAATTCGAGAGAAACAGTACCAGATAATTTGAGCTCCTTAGCACCTCCAAGCCGAGAGAGACAAGCTCCCCACCCTGCCAGTAGAGGAAGAGCGATGACTGGCGCTTCTCTACATGGTATCCCTTCACATGCACCTTCTCCAGAAGGCATGCCACCTGCATCTCGGAGTAGTTGCTGAACTGCAGTGGCACAAACCCAGCCGTCACAAAAAATGTTCTCCAAGGCAGCATGTTCTCCGGATTCAGATGGCGGCCCAGCACTGCACTCTCTATCCTTGGGTGCACCAGAAAACGCTCAATATTGCTGACCTCCTCCGCGTTAGTGCCAGCAGCATCGATGGAGTCCAAAATAACCATGCTTGACTGAAGAGCATGGAGAAAGTGCTGTGAGAACGGAAGATCACTACGGTCGCAGCCTTGATCTATTGAGACCACTATCTTCGGCGAAAGCTGCTTAACCAGCTGGAACACAACCGGAACAGAAGCTCCGAACCCCGATCTAATAGGGAGGTTAACAGCAAAGGTGTAACCTTTGGACATTCCCAGAATAGCAATGGGGTTGAAGGACTGGAGACTCATAGCGTTGAACTCGAAGGGGATGTTGAGCTCGGCAGCCAAGAAGTACAAGTGCTCTCGACTGGGATGGAGCTCTAGCGGGTGCAGTGATAGGCCGATTGAGGCTGGATCCGGATCGCGTGCTCCGATCTCGAAGATCGCTCGTGGGACTGGAGCACCACCGCCTTGCTCTCTGCCGATCGAGCGGAGGGCTTGCCGGCGACGCCAGTGGCGGCGAGGAGACGGGCAAGTTGGAGAGGCATGGGTGAGCGGTAGGACGGTAAGATATTGTTTGGTTGGAGATTTGGATTAAAATTAATATTAATAAATTATTTTGATAAATTAATATTTTTTTTATTAAAATTAATGTTATAATAATTTAAATTTAGAAAAATTATTTTAATTTTTTATAATAATTTAATTTAATAACGATATAAAATAAATAATATTAATTTTGTAAAAAAAATAATTTTAAAAAATATTGATTTTAATCCTAATTTCATTACCATAGTAAGTTAGTAAATTAAATATATAACAGCCATTAAAATGAAATTTAACACCATTCACAAAATATTATCAGAATATTTTTATCGATTAAAATTAAATTTAATTGGAAGAGTTTTTTAATAAAAAAATCATGAAAAATTATATACATTATTAAAAAGATGATAAATTATATATAGTTTTAAAAAATATGGAAAGTTATATATAATTAACTCTTTTCATTTATGTTATTTATAAAGTTTATTTATTTATGACTATTTGTGCAGCATTGCATTGATGTCCAACGCAGGAAAAGTTGCATGGCTTTGAATTAATATTATTGAATGTTTTTATTTATTTTTAAGTGAAATATTAATAAGAAAATTCATATTTGCACCTTCCAAATTTGTTTAATCAGTTTAGTTCAACCCATAACATGAGCGTCTTTATGTTAGCAAATAATTTGATGGACGAAATTATCATTTCGCACCTTCTCTGTGAGGTAAAAGCACCTCTCGTGACTTATCAACGATGTGATATCGCCCTAAAGTGTTTTGTATGGTAAAATCATTTTTTCGACGATTATAGATTGTGAGGAAAATAGACCAAAGTTAAAAGATTTACAAAAACCAAATCTAAGACTAGGTTGTGAATCAGATTATTCAAAATAAATTTTTTTTTACCTTGGCACCAAGCCATAAAAATTTTGACATCATCTCATTACCGAACTGTGGAGGTCTCGATATTCTCAAATTTTTTGGTTTGCTATAAACTTTTTTATAAGCCGGAAAGTTTATAAGAAAATTACACAGAATATCCATTAAAAACTTGGTGTTTTCAGTGGACAAGTGACAAAGATTAAGTGGTCATAAAATCTTATCCATTTCTATTTTCAAGAGAAAATTTCAAAAGATTCACCATTCATGATTGTTTGTTATGAAAAATATAACGTAATAATAATATCAAATACATGAGATTTTTATATGTTTTGTACCCTACAAATAGTATAGTCTTTGATGAGATAAAGGCTAATGTCAACTTTTTTTCACCGGTATATTTTGAGAATTGATTACTGATTTAAGTATCAATGCAGCCGTTGTTAGAAAATTCTCAGCGATTTTCTTCGTGATTTCTTCCTCTTACAAATTGGCATGGAGTAGCTTAATTGATCAAGATTGCAATAAACTTTTTGGATCAAAAATCGATGCTAAATGAGACTCCATCAACAAATATATTTTTGATAAATAAAGTCATTATTTCAATATTTTACAAGGTAAATTTGGCACTCTTCACCTCAATCTTTCTCATCTCATCTCAAAGTTCATTCAATCCATTTGATCTTAAATTTTGAGTTTGTTCACAATTCAAGGCATGATGGCAAGGAATTTGAGTTCTCAATATTTATTATTTTATTAATAGAGTATATTACTAAAAAATACATATGGAATATGACTTCTTAGGAATTGAGATATTTGCTGTACTACATCCTCAATGATTCCAAAAAAATTACATACGATATAGAGCATTCGTCAAATAGTCAAAAAACAAATTGTGAAAATCATCAAAATGCTTGATATTTTATCTTTATTATATACATCAAGGTTTTAAATTTCAGTTGAATCTAAAACAGTTTGATTTTGGTCAACCCCGTAACATATTAGTTTAAAATTTAATTACATACTTAAAGAAATTATATTTAGTTTTATATATTAGAATTATTTTATAGTTGTAGTATAGGTGAGATGAATAAGATTCTCATCTTCAACTTAGATGACTTGTTTGGTTCCCACTATGATTTTTTTGATATTTTACATAATTTTATACTTATAAAATAATTTGATCTAAACTAAAACAAGATTAGTTTTGATTGAAATTTATTGGTTTTTATGAATATCAAAATTGATCCTGAAATTAGAACTTAAAATTTTGTATATATATATATTCATGTCTTTGTTGTTACTTTGTATTTTCAAATTTGAAGCTAACCAATTGATATTCACAAAATTTACGGTTCTAACTGATAATATATTCATATGTCAGTTTTAAGTATTTACTGATAATACATCATGCATTTATTTTCTAAGTCAATGATATTTATGTTTCAAAACTATGTATGTCTTTTTATAATTGAATATATTCATTATATATCATATAAACTATTCATTTTTATAAGCATCTGGATGAGATTAATACCTATAGATGAGTTACACAATTAAATCATACAAATGATACAATGTTTGTACATTTGTAAGGCTCGACAATAACAAAACAATCTTTGAGTATTTTGACACATTGTCAATAAAATAATAAATAATTAAACTCATATAAATATCATCCATTTAACTAAGTTGTCCAATATCAATAAGGGATACAAATTATATCGGATCTTTGTCATCATGTGGTATATTAACAAAAATAAATAAATATAATTATATAAAGTGGTGCATGCTTATTCACTAGATAGTTAATATATTATATACACTTCAATATAAGTACCAAAATTCACGACTTCAAATTTATTGATGACATCTTGGTAGACAACACCAATGCTAGAACAAATGTTGATATGTTCATAATGAAATCCACATAATTTGGCGATTTGAGATTAATGAACCACGGAAGCTCAATTAGCCGAGTCAAAAGGCCGCAAGACCCAAGTCTGAAATTAAATCGTGGACTAATGAATTCGAAATAAAATTCTCTAAAATACTAAACGGTTGAAAGCTCGGCTTGATTTGGCACTAAGGATAGTTGATCAAATCAAATGGTAGTGAATAGTTGAATGTAAATACAAAACGTAATTTGAGTTGTTTGAGATAAAACACTTCATAATTCTGAGTTGTAAAGCTCAAATTTTCTCTACATCTTGACACTCGGATCTCAAATTTTTCAGAATCGTGCTTACACTGAAATCCCTCTAAGTTTTGATAACTCAATAACAGACAACTATGAGAGTTTATTCTTATTTTCAAACTTAGGAATAAATCTCAGGATATTCAAGATTCGAGATTATCTGTTATAAAAAATTCGGCTAATATCACGATACCAAAAATTACAGGATTTACATACACTTGGTACTCTATAAATAGTGCAGTCTCTGAAGAGATATAGACTAATGCTTAAATATACATTATATCCTCATTATTAATTTTGGTCATAACTTGAGTGTCGGAATGGTCATCGTCGGAAAGCTTCTGACAAATTTTTTTATAATTTTTTTTATGTAGGACGACTATAAGGTAGCCTAACATGTTAGATTTTAAAAAAATTGTATGGACCAAAGCCGATATCAAATCGAGTTCTATTGAGTTTTAGGTGACTCGAACTCAGATTAAAATTTAAGCTAAAGTAGGAATCTAAGGTTGAATTTAGACTTATGATTGATTTGTAATATTACGAGTTATAATTAGAGTAAAATTCAAACTCAATAAGGACTTATAAATATTCTAATAATACAAGTATAATATTAAGATTGAACTAGAGATAAATAAAGAGAGAGAAATAGAGAGAAAAAGAAGAAGATAAAAATAAAGAGTATATTGGCTCTCGTTTGTGGGTCTTTCTAATGCCTCTCGGTGGTCTCTTGTGGTAGTTTCTCGTAGTATTTTTTTGAAGATTCTCTCTGAAGGTAGAAGCATTGTCGAGGTTTAATAAAGAGTTTAATTAAGTAAGAAATAGTACAGTCTTTCTTGTAAATTCTTATAGAGTCTTTTTTTTATAGTAAATTCATCGTTATTTTATCTTATTATTTTTTTTTATCTTATATTACTTCTTGTTTATTATGTTATTCGAGAATAAAGTGATTCGCGAACCTTCCATTATGAATCTTAGTAGAGTTCAATCAACAAAGATAATTATAAAAAAAATCAAAAAATTATCAAAATTAAATCTTAAATTGAACTATATTGTTCATATTAAAGAACTCTAAACTTCAAATCCTAAAAACCGCGAGGCAGTAGCTGGCATTGGATTTGTTGATTTTGCTGCACCTCGGTCTCTAATTAGATCTGATCCTAATCCTGATTCAAAGGACCATCTTATTCTTTCTGTTGCAAAGAAAGTGTTTTGCCAGCCCATACCTCCAAATTAGAAGAAGTAGTGATGAAAGGTAACAAAGCATGTTTGGTTTACTTATAATCCGCTTATTAGAGCAAAGAGACAAAAGAGAATCGGAATATATAGGAATTCATGATTTTTACAAGATAAACAATGATCTTGCTAAAATTCGACTCCATAATGAAAATCAAATAACATATCGTGCGCTATTATTTTTTAAAATTTCCGTATGTGTTTAAATTAGGGACCAAGTACGTACGTAGACAGGAGACAGACGTACGTATAACAAGGTGTTTCTATCTCAACAGAAGAAGAAGCCGAGACCACAAATTGATCCCTACTTATCCGGTTGTGTTATGTATTCCATTGCCAAGCATACGAAGATATTTCTTCTGTAACGAGACGCACTTCAATCGAGCCCATCCGACCCGAGTACGCATAATAACATGGGAGGCCCACCGAGCCAACACCCACGGCACCCAAATCTAACGGCTTATATAGTTTGGAGATTCAAAATCTAACGGTTTATGGCTCGGTCGGATGACGCCTCCATCTGTTGGGTTTTCATCTCTCTCTCTCTCTCTCTCTCAGTATTTCCTTCTTCTCCTGCATCGGAAGCCGCTCTGCGACTTCTCCCTGCTACCCGAGGTCTATCCTCCTCTGTTATGTGAATAAAATCTTCTGCCTTTCTCCACAGCGACATGCCCGCTGCGGCGATCGACCACTTCCGCCCCTCGATTGTCTCCCGGCTATGTCATCCTTCGCCCCAGAATTCCGTTCAATTCCGCAGGGCCTCCGCTCTCCGCTCTTTCTCCTTTCCTCCCAGAAATTTCTCAACCCTTCCCCCCACGTCTCTCTCTCGGAGCCCTCTTGTCGCTTTTGCTTCCGCCCACCCGATAAGAAGGAAATTTAGGGCAAGTAATTCCAGCGGGGGATTCCGAGTATTCCATGCCTCCTTCGGATGTTTCCTGAGAAACCACCATAGATTGGCGACGACGGAGAATAGCAGCAGGATACTACAAGCCAATGGCTCCTGCCACCAGGACACCGACTCAAAGCCCGCCCCGACCACCGATAACAAGACCACCGAGGGTGCTGCCGGAGACAACAACAAGAGCATTAACAAACCCGCGAATTCTTCCTCTTCTTCTTCCTCTAACTCTTCCCGTTCTTCTTCGCATCATCATCGCCGGGATAACAAATGGAAAACCGGGTCGTGGAAGGGAAACAAGTGGCAGTGGCTGCCCATAATCCCGGCCCAGGAGATGGGCGTTCTCCTCCTGCAGCTTGGGATCGTTATGTTCGCCATGAGACTGCTCCGCCCGGGAATCCCTCTGCCCGGAGCCGAGCCACGGCCCCCGACCAGCTACATCAGCGTGCCGTTTAGTGATTTCTTGACCAAAATCAATACTGACCAGGTGCAGAAAGTGGAGGTCGACGGGACCCGTATCAGGTTTAGGCTCCGGCACGAGGCCAGCGGCTTGGAGTCTGAGGCGGATTCCCGGAGCCTGTCGGAGGAGACAGAGTCATTGATTAGGAGCACACCGCCCACCAAGAGGATTGTGTATACAACCATTCGCCCTGACGACATAAAGACACCCTACGAGAAGATGGTCGAAAATAACGTGGAATTTGGTTCGCCAGATAAGAGGTCAGGTGGATTGGTGAATTCTGCCCTGGTAAGTCAGTCTTCTGCCATCATTATTTATCTCTATGTCTTCATTTCACAGTTAAAGATTTGATTGTAGTGATGATCAACAGAAACCAATCCTCTATAAACCACATGTTGTCAACAAAGACCAATTCTAGATATATGTCTGTTGATATTCTTTTTTCAATTAGGTTTAACTATGGGTGCCAAAAATTAGTATAGTCTTAACGAAGATAGACAATTGGCGGGCTTCACCAAGAACTCTTTAAGAAAGATTCAAGTTTTCTCAGTATACTGTCATGCTTAATAAACCCATATGTACACAGAAAACGAACCTGCTTATAAAGAAAATGAAAGACAAACAACAGATTTGTATTTGAAACTATGTCTTTTCCTTCCTTGGCTATTTCGTCGAATTTCAAAGATGTCCCATACAAAATCAAAGTTAGATGAAAATGGCATGGAGTCACCATTTCATCAAAAGAAAAATGAGAGAAGGGGATAAGCTTTGTCTTCAATGGAAGAGCCTTGAGTTCAAACCTGTTTCATGAATGATAAAGTTTTACAAAGGGTAATCATGGAGGTAAATTTATCCGTGTGCTCAAACATTAAGGAAAAAGGTACTCTTAGCTTTTATATATGTGGCAATAATAGGGGCTTCTGAGCTCTTAATTTGATGAATGCTTTCCCGGATGACTGGGATTTCCTGCTTGATGCTTCAACAATTCATAGAATACATCAGGGAAAGGAGTAATCGGATTCCAGCTGTGAAAACTGGTATTTTTGGAAGTCATGTGGTCTGAATCTAATATGTATGCATCATTTTGCAGATTGCTGTTTTCTATGCTGCACTGCTTTTAGGTCTCCTCCAACGTTTTCCATTAAGTTTCTCTCAGGTGCGGATTAATTTCCTATTCTACTTTCACTATGTCCAATATTACAATATTGTCTAAGACCATTTGGTTTTCCAGAATTCAGCTGGGCAATTGAGGAATCGCAAGGCTTCTGGTTCTAGTGGAACTAAAGTATCTGAACATATGGATGTGGTCACCTTTGCTGATGTGGCTGGTGTTGATGAAGCAAAGGAAGAACTAGAGGAGATTGTGGTATGCAAGATTCATTCCTCAGTGTGCCCCAATTTATGGTGTTTGCAATTTTTATGATGATTGTTACATCATTTGGTTGTGATTACAACACAGGAATTTCTGAGGAACCCAGACAGATATATACGTCTTGGAGCTCGTCCTCCTAGGGGTGTTTTGCTGGTGAGATTTTAGCTATCACAATCTGTTGGAAAGTATACCTGACTTGGTCATGTAGTTGTTTGATGTATGTGCTATGTGATTTGTAGGTTGGTCTGCCTGGGACAGGCAAGACTCTTCTAGCAAAAGCTGTTGCTGGAGAAGCTGAAGTACCCTTCATAAGTTGCTCTGCAAGTGAATTTGTAGAACTCTATGTTGGAATGGGTGCTTCTAGAGTGAGAGATCTCTTTGCACGTGCAAAGAAGGAGGCACCATCAATCATCTTCATTGATGAGGTGGAAGTGCATGGATTTTGTGAAAAATATTTTCCTTTACTTTTTTTGTGATGGTACATTGGAATGTCAAGACATCTAATTTGATCTTTATTTATTTTTATCTTTTATAGATAGATGCTGTAGCCAAAAGCCGTGATGGTCGATTTCGCATTGTCAGCAATGATGAGCGAGAGCAGACACTTAATCAGTTGCTCACTGTAAGATAATTGTGAAAATTTTGCATCAGGTGTAAAATATTGAGCATGGGATCTCAGGTTATGGTATATTACACCTTGATACTTGTTAATCAGGAGATGGATGGGTTTGATAGCAACTCTGCAGTTATTGTTCTTGGAGCAACAAATCGTTCTGACGTCTTGGACCCTGCTCTCCGCCGTCCCGGGAGGTTCGACCGTGTAGTCATGGTTTGTATCTCTGTCACTTGTCAATATCCTAGCTGAGAGCTGAAACAAGTCTATGTTCCAAAAAGAGCTTGGTAATATACTACTATTCTTATTTTGCTTTGTTAGGTGGAAACTCCTGATCGTCTTGGTAGGGAGACTATTTTAAAAGTTCATGTTGCTAAAAAGGAACTTCCTTTAGGGGATGATGTTGAGCTTAATGAAATTGCATCAATGACAACTGGGTTTACAGGGTAAGGGCTGTCTCTTTTTGTATCTTTTGGCGAATATAATTGATGTATTCAGCTGGTTCATTCTGATTAATGTTATACAGAGCAGATTTGGCAAATTTGGTAAATGAAGCTGCTTTGTTAGCTGGAAGAGGAAACAAAGTTGTTGTGGAAAAGATTGAGTTTGTCCGAGCAGTTGAACGCTCAATAGCTGTATGTTTGTCTTTTCTGTTGCATTTCTTGTCGATATGTGATGAATTTTCATGTCTCGTTCATTCTACTGGGCTGAAATGGGTGATGACTTTTCAGTTATATTACCTCTTCCCATTGCTGATTTTTATTATGGGTAACTTGTTGTTTTCCTAGAGAGAAAAAATATTTCTGTTTTTTAACGAACCAGCTTATACACAAACAAGGAGATAGACAAATTCTTGGAGACTTCCTGTCGATATTGGTGTAGGCTTGAAGACGTTGACTCTATTGATCTAGACATAATAATTTATGTGCAATTGCTTACTAATGTAGTCCTTTCTGGTTTATAAATCTAGATTCTAAACAACCTGTTACACTCCCTGGATCCATTTGTGCTGCCTAGAAGTAATATATACTTTGTAATCATCTAAAATTTAGTTTTACTTGGAAAGAGTAGTTCATCTGCTGTACAATTGGTTGTTAAACTTCCTCTTCATTTTAATTTATATCCAACTGTATATCCTGCAATCAGAAGAAGATTCTATGTCAAGTAGTTCCATTCTTAATTCAGGTCTTCAAAACTATTTCTTAGTCTGACAGGTTCCAACATGTTGGGACCCAATGATTTTTCTTTAGAAGTATGGCTAGTGTACAGTTATAGTTGTATATTATGATGAAAGAATCATACGTGAAAGAAAATGTTGGATCAGTACTTGCAATCACTATTTTGTTTTACAGGGCCTTTCTTTCTTATACTTGAACAATGCATGCCAGGTATACCATGTTTGATCATGCTAAAGTGGTTTTAATTATTAGCTGACTTGCGTTGTACTACTGTAGGGTATAGAGAAGAAGCATGCTAAGCTGCGAGGAGGTGAGAAGGCTGCTGTTGCGCGGCATGAAGCTGGTCATGCAGTTGTGGGGACTGCTGTTGCTAGTTTGCTTGCTGGGCAACCCCATGTAGAGGTAGTAGATGCTTGCTTTATCCTGCCTAGCCAACAAGCCTAGGGGTGTCAATTTAGCATGAGGCTCATGAGCTGCTCGAGCTCAGCTTGGCTCGTTAAGAAAACGAGCTTGATTTTGAGCTTGAGAGGTCGGTTAAAATTTTTATTATTTTTTGTATAATATAATAATATAATATATATTTATATTTTTTTAGTTTCTTTCCAAAACCCGTATCAAGAGCTCAGTTAATTTTTTACTTTTTTTTAATTTTTTTATTATTTTTATATAATATAATACATATTTATATTTTTGTTATTTGGATGATATGTTTATTTATGTTATTGTTTAGGGTTATCTATGTTATTTTTTAGATTTTATGTTTATTATTTTATTATCTTAAATGTTAATTATTAGTTGATCATGAATATCATCATATTTTGATGTTAATTCATCATTCTAATGTTAGATTTTTTAAGAATTATTTTAATAATATTAGCTAAAAAAATATTGAAATATAAAATTACAAAATTTAAATTTGTGCTCGACTCATTTGACCTCACGAGCTGAGCTGAAGTGAGCTCAAGTCGGTATTCTTGTTCACAAGCTGAGTTTGAGCGAGTTGACCTCAGCTGGTCGTTGTTTTGCACTTATCATCCTTTTCTTTTTCAGAAATTGAGCATATTACCTAGATCAGGAGGAGCACTTGGGTTTACATACACCCCCCCTACAAATGAGGATAGATATTTACTTTTCATTGACGAACTGCGTGGCCGCTTGGTCACTTTGCTGGGAGGGCGTGCGGCAGAAGAAGTTGTTTACTCTGGTCGTGTGTCAACTGGGGCCCTTGATGATATTAGACGAGCAACAGATATGGCTTACAAGGCTGTAGCTGAATATGGTCTTAATCAGACTATAGGTCCAATATCACTGGCCACTTTATCTAGTGGTGGTCTTGATGACTCTGGAGGAGCAGCTCCATGGTCCAGGGATCAGGTTTTTATTGATCTCGTGTTTCTATTCTTATTTTTTATTATTTACTTGGAAAAATGTTTCTAAGACATAGTACAGGGTCATCTAGTGGATCTTGTGCAAAGAGAGGTAAAAGCACTCCTTCAATCTGCTCTGGAAGTGGCTCTAACTGTGGTGCGTGCCAATCCTAATGTTTTGGAGGGGCTTGGAGCTTATTTGGAAGGTAATTAGTTGCATCCATCTGTGCTTCTCCTGGAATGCCTGCCTTTCCGATGGCCTCTCATGACTATTTGTGAATGGGAATTCTATAGTTCTCCAACCTCTTATGACTAACTGGTGTTTACAGAAAAGGAAAAGGTGGAAGGTGACGAACTACAAGAGTGGTTGAAGTTGGTTGTTGCCCCAGCAGAACTCGACATTTTTATCAGAGGCAGAAATGAGAATTTTCTGCTGTTGAAGGGAGTCTCCTGACAACGGTTTGCTGGTAGAGGTAAACCTTCTGATGCCTACATACTCATGGCTGTGCACAAACCGGGCCAAGTCCAAATCTCCAAATGCAATAAACTGGTTCCCACTTAGCCGTTGTCACAGGACATGTTAAAGAAACGCCATGCGAATTCATGGGCAAGTGACTCCAATGTGCAGTGATTGTGGTCTTTCACTTCGATCCCATCAGTTTAAGATTTTCCTGAGCAGATAAAGGTAATCCCGCATAATGCTAACAAGAGTAGGCATTAACAATGTATCTGTTATCTGAGGGCAGTACTGATGCTAATAATGCCATTGGATGAGTCGTGTATATTACTGTTTTTCCACATAGAATCTGGATGTGAGAGGATGTCTATCATTGTTTATTTTATTGATAGAAAATTTGTCGAATTTGCTGTAAGGATTATTCAATTTAAAATTTGCTGATTTAGGTTCAAACATAAAAGCAGCTAAATCATGGATTCCGTCGGGTTGGACGTTCTTATTTGGTCTTTTTCCTTGCCCTCAGGCTTCAACTTGTCTAATAAAAGAAACATCTGACCTGTTATTACATCCTCGGGGACTAGGGACCAAAACATTAGAGACAATTGCCGCCATTCAAAAAATCATTAAGTTCCATTGAATTGATAACAAGGTATTGCGCGCTTCAGCAGCAACAAAACAACACCACCAATGAAAAAAAAATTACACACTGCATTAAACTTCCTGTTGGGATTTTGGACGCCTGGGCTAACTTCATATCCTTCGCCGTTCCCCTTCTGATGAAATCAAACTAGCTTTCGTCTCCGTCATCCTCCTCATCTACTTCTGCAATCCAACAGTTAAAATCAAAACGTATTAGTTTTCTTTGGAGCACTCCGCAGTAGAGACTCGCCCTATCATAAGATAGTTTCAGTTCTCATCATTCTTCCAAGTCAGGAACACATAAACATCAGAAATAGAGATTGTGAAGGTGAATTGAGATGAGAAAGCTAAGGAATTCAGTATGAACCTTGTTCGACAGCATCCTCCTCCCCGTCTTCGTCGGCTATGCCAATCCCGTACATGGAGTTGAGATAGTCCACGGCAGACCTCGTGAAGACCAACTTCTTGGAATCCAGGATGTCAAATAAATTCAGGGTTCTGGGCGTCAACATCCTCAGCGTCCCAATGTTCCTGCACGACAGCTCCACGTTGTCCGCCACCTCCGTCATCAGGAACATGGCCTTCTCTTTGGGATCCAAACCCCACCTCCTCATAGCCGACACGAACTCCTTCGTTTTCGGCCCACCGGCGAACTCCTCCTCGAAATCCTCGATGACAAACGCATCGGCCCCAGTGGCTGCGCTCACGAGGGCCGTGGAGAGAGCCAGGCGCTTCTCCTTGCGGTTGATCTTGATGGACCAGTCCTTGGGCTTGGGCCCGAAAATCACCCCGCCGCCCGGCCGAAGCGGAGTCCGTTGCGACCCGCGGCGAGCGCGGCCGGTCTTTTTCTGGCGGTAGGGCTTCTTTCCGCCGCCGCGGACCTCGCCACGGGTGAGGGTCGAGGCGGTGCCCCGGCGCTGGTTCTGCTTTTCGGCAATGAGCCCGCGGTGGACGACGGAGCGGGCGGTGTCCGGCGGCGCAGTCTTGAGGTCGAGGGAAGCCTCTCCAACTTTATCGCCGGAGAAAGAGAGGATAGGGAGGGTGGCGAGCTTGGAGCGGACGACGAGAGCGGGGAGGGTTTTGAGCGGTCGCGGGGGCCTCGAGGAGATGGAGACAGGGATAGATCCACATAGAGGAAGGGATTTGGGAGAGCAAAGAAAAAGGGAGGACGATGAGGAGAGGGAGAGGGTGGCCGATGCGGCGGAGAAGGGCATTTTCCTTCCGCTCAGCAGCCGCCGGAGTTTCGAAGGGTAAAAACTAAAACGGGAGGCCTATCCCATCATCTGGGATTCGTAAATCTGCCTTTCTTTTTTTTTTCCCATTTTGCCACTCCTGGCCCACAAAAAAAGTGGTATTCGCCGTTGCCGGGGATCGAACCCGGGTCGCCCGCGTGACAGGCGGGAATACTCACCACTATACTACAACGACCTGGTTGTTTTTTAACATATATTACTACTATTATATATTAATCTATACTGGGAACTTCTAATTATCACCTTACTTTGGTATTAATACCAAACCATTCCAAAAACTTAAACTCATAGGATATAGATATTTTTCATTATATATATTAAACTCTATCATCCAATATCCGATGTGAGACTAATTCATCGCATGTAACATTATAATAATCTCTCCCTTTATGTGTGATTTGACCACATCAATTTTAACACTCTTAATCAAGAACTCTTTTCCTCAACTAGTTTTACCGTATGACTCATACTAATGGATTTTATCTCATTTTTTTGATTTTTTTAAAATAGACTAACATGCAACTCAATTTAATCGTATCATTACAGTAGTCTTAAGAGTTTATATAACTTCGAACCTAAAACTTTGATACTACTTATTGGGTAGTCTAAAGAATGTTGTATTAAAATAATATAATTAGTCGGATACCAAACCATTATAAAAACTTAAGCGTATGAAATATGAGATTTTTTCGATAAATATATTGAACTCTATCTATTCCGTATATAATGTTAATTAATTCATCACGTATGATATTATAATATCTATCTTAATTTCCATAGGACTGGTGTTAGATTATATCATCATCTTTGAGTCCAAGCTGATTTCCATCATCAGCCATGGGTGCGGTGCCCCTTGCATCTGTGCAACTTGCAGCCAAGGAACTCTTGACACGGCCACACTTTGCGATAGCAAAAAAGAAGGAAGCTTTACACCAAAAACAACAAGAAGAAGAAAGAAAAGGACGCTAGTGTGCACATTTTTATGTCTCTATTAAAGATCACAAGTGGATGGTGGATGGCGCTCGCTGGTCTGGTAAGGATAAGTCTAGGTTGGACCGTCTGTCTGTTTGGCTGAAAAGAGAGAACAAGTGGACACAGTTCCCACGAACATAGCCCAGATATTTTAGTTTGTGCCCGCCATGTCTTTGGGTGGTGGTGCCGGTTTTCTTGTTTCTCCTTTGTGATGATATTATTATTCAATCGGAAATCATCGAGTGCAACAGCATGCATCTGTGTTGAGAGGCCAAGGTCCAAAAGCCTGAGCTAGTTGGATTTCTTCCCCGTCTCATAATGTGCAAAAGGACCAAACGGAGGCAACGAGAGCAGGCAGACAAACAAAACTTGTATGCTAATGGATCATGCAATATGTCTGTCAACTGGGCTTTATTGTCTGTTAATCCTCCGTTAATGGCAGGATTAGCTCACGTGCTTCTGGCCCCTCCACCCTCCGATCATCCTTTTGATATTGCCCTCCTTCCTTGTTTTTTGCATCGACCGGCCCACCCATACTTGCTGCCAGGTGGACAATATTGTATCGCACAAGAAGATATTTCTTCTTCTTCACTGTTCAATCCACATTAATCAAGAGACATAAATGAAAAAGGAAGCTTCACAGAACGCAGCGATAGCATGCATGTTGGGTAGAGAACAGAGATGCTTGCTACGTTAATTCCCTAGCTTTCAATTTCTCTGGCAAAGAAAGATGTATCTTATCTGGTGATGACGGATTGCGACGGCTTAAAATCGAGTCGTATGGATGGGACATTAAATGAAGTGTGTAACTGTGGTTGACCGATGGAGCTAGCCAAGGAAACAAGCTTGCGTTCCGCTCTTAAATTCTCGCGTGTTACGCACTTGATTGCGGTCGGTACTGGACACAGACAGAGACCGGAAGCGCCTCCATACAGACCCTGCCTTCATTTTGTAGTATTATTTTCAATTGATAATGCTGATGGGTGAGCTGAGTGGAGCCGAGAGGATTGACCTATCTTCACAATTGGTGCTCGGCTCCAAAATAAACAAATCAAAAGGATAACAATGGAGGGGAAGCAATGTATAGATGCTCTATATTCAAACATATATTCAAACAACGGTGGATGATAATGTCAAACATATATTCATATTCTCAAATATGAAGACTCTGCCCGCCATTGAAGAATATCATCTCTCTACACGAATTTGGTCCCTTCCTGGCAAGCAAGGGGTATTCCCGCCGTTTGCACACCAAGATCTCTCCTGGATAGCTTGTTGTAAAGATAGATATAAAAGACGAGCCGGCCGGGGGCGAGCGACAGTTGAGATTCTTCCAGTGGTTCATGAACGAAGCAAAGCCCACTAACCAAACCGGTGGCAAGGTCCCACTCTGCCTGCTCACAGGGCTAGCTTGATGATTAGAAGCAAAATGATTACACAAAGGGTATTATTGATCGATTGCTCGTCGTAGCACAGTAAATGACAATTTTGGTGCAGGCCCACCCTCGTTGACACCTTTCTCCGCACTTTTAATTAATAATCGTTAGCTCCAGCAGCAAGAAGAGATGGCGACCTCACCTTCTCCGGCCCTTGCTTCTTTTTTTTTTTTTTTCTTTTCAAGCACAAGATTCAAGTGCATGCATCCAACCTCACCGCCATCTCCTATATAAAGCCCATGCCCACACAGCTTCCTTTCATCACCGCATCAAAGAATAGCAGAGACTGGTAGTACTGCTCACTGGGAGCAGCGGCAGCAGTACCATGGATTAATTAATCGATCAATTAAGAATAAATATGAAGGAGATGCGTGCAGCTTCCATTGTCACCTTACTTTCCAGATGCAGCATCTATCCAGAGCAGCCAACAAACATGGAAGACTTGAAGCTCTCGGTCTCCGACCTGCCGATGATGTCCTGCCACTACATCCAGAAAGGCCTCCTCTTCTCCCAGCCCCCCCTCCCCGTCCACGCTCTCCTCTCCCTTCTCACCCGCTCCCTCTCCCGCGCCCTGTACTTCTTCCCTGCCCTCGCCGGCCGCTTCGTCACCCGGCCCGACGACCGCATCTTCATCACCTGCAACGATGCTGGCACCGACTTCATCCACGCCATTGCGCCGACCCTCTCTGTCAACGACCTCCTTCCCGCCACATTCTCCGATGTTCCCCCGGTCTTCAGAGACTTCTTCATGCTGGACGGCTCTCTTAGCTACGGCGGACACTTGCAACCTCTGGCCGCCTTCCAGCTCACTGTGCTCGGAGATGGCGCCGTCTTCATCGGCTGCACAGTCAATCATGCCGTGGTTGACGGAACCTCCTTTTGGAACTTCTTCAACACGTGGGCCGAGCTCTGCCGTACTGGCGGCTCAAAAGTATCCCGTTCACCAGACTTCAACCGGAATTACTTTGGTGATTCGGGGGCGGTGCTCCGCTTCCCGGACGGCAACGGACCTAGATTAACATTCCTTTCGGATGCTCCGATACGGGAGCGAATCTTCCATTTTAGCCGGAAGGCCATCCTTGACCTGAAAGCTAAAGCTAACCTTGTTGCTTCCAATCAGGCAGGCGACAGAGCATCAATGGCAGAGATCTACGAGAAGAGTGCGAATGATAGGAAGCTAGACGAGATTTCGTCATTCCAAGCTCTCTGTGCTCGTCTTTGGATATCAGTGACACGAGCTCGCAAGCACCTCTTGGCCGAGGGCACAACTACATTCCGGATGGCGGTCAATTGCCGGCATAGGTTGGTGCCGCCGATAGATCCGTACTACTTTGGCAACGCGATTCAAATTATACCCACGACTGCATTGGTAGGGAATGTCGTATCAAACGACCTCCGATGGGCGGCGGGGCTGCTGCACAAGAATGTGGTGGCTTACAACGACGCGAGTGTCAGGAAAGGGGTAGCCGAGTGGGAGGCAGCACCCAAATGCTTCCCGCTGGGGAATCCGGACGGTGCTGGGGTGACGATGGGCAGCTCCCCGAGGTTCCCGATGTACGACAATGACTTCGGATGGGATCGGCCTCTGGCAGTGAGGAGCGGCAGGGCCAATAAGTTCGACGGAAAGATATCGGCTTTCCCAGGGAGGAACGGGGATGGAAGTGTGGACCTGGAGGTGTGCCTCGCGCCGGAGACAATGGCTGGTCTACTCGAAGACGCGGAATTCATGCACTTTGTCTCTCATCTACATGACGAACGTCTCTGAGGAAGGGAGTCGGAACAGAGCAGTCATTTCGTTTCAAGTCCATTTTCTTCACCTGTTTAGCTTCTTATAGAATGTAAATAACAATTAATAAGATGGAATTCTGATCTCTGCACATCCATCAGGCAGATGTATTGCAATTTTCCAACGTTAAAAAAAAACATTTGAAAAGTCTTTGGATTCAGAAACATGACAACCGAAGAAACAACAGTAGCTATACCCAGTTATTGTACACGAACTGCATTCATTATACAAGAGTACAGAGGATACGAATAAGACATTCATATGGCAGTTCCACATGAGAATCATCATTTGGAGATGGGGAACCGCACAGGAGCAACCATTGGCCGCCCTGCCCACTCTGAATGCATAAATGTACGATAATATTAGCTATTTTATTTTCACAAAAGTACGATGAGAAAAGAAACTTGATGAAGGTGAAAGGAAGTATGGAACACAAAATAATAATTATAAAAAGAAAATAAAGACAAAGAATAAGATAGCTTTTTGGAGGACCTCTGGAGGCATCGAAACCTTTGCTTTCTGGCTCAGCCTGCTCCTGACAAAGTGCGCATGGTTCGCAGCAGAAATGAACACAACAATCGCAGCATGGCTCAGCCGGCAACCCGTATTTGGATCGCAACTTCTCTCTGTATATGCATGAGTACAACCACTGACAAGATACAGTTGATAGTAGTCCATATACACAGCTATGAGCAAGGCACGCTGGAGTACGCGCGACAAACAAGAACAGCAGAAGAAGTCAGAGATACCAAGTATCGAGCAGAGATGAAAATGCTATTTTTGACATATCACTCGAAATGGTGTGATGTTTTAATCAGTCATTTCTTACTAACATGTACGCCCTTCATCCAAAATTTCAGCAATTCGGCCGAATGTAACGCAAGGGAGACAACATGTAATGCGACCTGCATAGAACAACGATAACTTCTTCGAGATGACATATATTTTGGATTGAAAATATAGATGCTGGCCCATACCATGATACCGAGAGTTCGGTTTTGGAAGAAGAGGAAAAAGAAAAAGAATGCGAGCCAAGGAGAGCTGACTCACACGTGCTGCACCCATTTCCGCAGCTGCCAAGCCCTGAAGACCACTCGCGCCAAACATCCCCCCCCTCCCCCCACCCCCCCATCCTTCTTCTGTTCTCCTCTACTTGCGCTAACAACTATTCCACCAGATTGATTTATACGAAACTCTGCTGCACACAAATACCTCTGTTTTCTCGCAGTCGACACAGTTCCGAAGAGTCACGCCACCAGCCTGCGCCAAGAAGAAGCTATTTTTTTTTTCTATTTTTTAAAAATATTTAATCCGAGAGATTTGCGGCATCGCATCATTCGAAGGGGTAAACGGACAGAGCAGGGAGTTGTTGTTCTTTGTCATATTTTCCGGCTTCTGGCTTCCATGCCCAGTGCAGCGCCAGTTGGCCGCTCTCGTCGTCGTCCTGTATATGTCGCAGCCGGGCTTGGGGTCTTGGTGGTTCGCTTGCTCAAATGGCCCAGCCCACACAGATCAGGGCTATGACTTAGGTCCAAATCATACTATCGCTTCTAGAATCTATATCGTTGGACCCGATCCACGAAGAAGATGAAATTCCAGGAATGTCCCTGTATTTTTCCCGCCAAAATCATCCCCTTGCCCTTCTCCTGCGATCCCCTTTTCCCGTTTTCATCACAGTTTTAGGGCATCGAATCGGAAGGCGGCGATGGACTCAGACATCGATATTCCGGACCCTGATGAGCTCGAATGGCTCGAATCCAACGCTCTCGACCACCGCGAAGAAGAAGACGACGGAAATGAAGGGGAATTTATCGCTCCTGAAGATGAAGGAGAATTTGAAGGAGGTCTGGATCCATCGAATTCCAACACTCGTTTCTTGTCAAACTCTCGGATAGAGGTAAAGATCAATGACTTTGCCTATCTTTCTCGCAGGCCCAGCCTCGGCTTCCGTGAACCCGCCGGCTTCCAGGAAGCGCCCTTGCTCCGAGGAAGAAGGCGTCTCAGATGCTTCTGGGAGGCCGCTGCTCCACGAAGAGGAGCGGTCGACCAGGAGAAGAGTGTCGGAAGTTGAGGACGATGAGAACTGGCTCCGGTACTCACCGCGAAACGGTGTGCCCGCCGATGACGTGCCTCTAGGAGATCACCAAACGCTATCTCCTCCCATAGAAAAGTTCTTCTCTCGATTTGCTTCCGATATTGAGGGAGACTGCATGCCGGTCACTGGGCCTTGTGGGGACAGAATATACATTAAGTTGAACGCGGTGGACGTGGACATAGCTGGCGGAAAGAGCTCTTTTTGCAGACAAAAGCCTTCAAACAGTTAGTGGGAACCCCCTTTATTCTCGTTCTTTTGTCTTGCATCTTTTCTTGTTCATTTCCGTCTTTCTAAATTCCACCAGTTTATGTGTTACACAGTTCTTCTATCAGAGCCCATTGATGTTCTGATGCAAAAAGCAGAACAACAATCTCTTGATAAGGTACTGCCTCCAATGCCCAAAAACTCCCGAACCAACTCCCATGAAACATCAGTCAGGATTTCCAGCTATTTACTACTGCATCATTACTTGGAGGAGCATCTTGCAGTATATTGGATTTGTATTAGCATCATTGGCTACATTGACCTTTTGATGACTTGTTATTGATTCATAGGCTATGCAAGAAAGTTTTGGCTGTCAACATTATGAGACCTCATCTACAAGACACACAGCTAGCGAACCACTATGGGTAGAGAAATACGCTCCACGTTCTTTTAAAGAGCTCCTTAGTGATGAACAAACAAATAGGGAGGTATTGTAGATCAATATCCCTAACATCTACAGGGTTTTTATTGAACCTTATTTACATGTTAGAAATCACTCAGTTGTTGCTTTCTACAGGTACTTTTATGGTTGAAGCAATGGGACCCTTTTGTATTTGGATCTCAAATTGTGGCCACAACAGATGATGTTCTATTTGCTCTAAAACAACATTCTTCAATTACTCAATATCAAGTACTTTCTGGACATTGTAAATTTAACAGGGATAAAAAGGTTCCTTTCCTGAATCAGAATCATAAGCATGCAAATATTCTAGTTAGAGAAGCCAACTCAAGAGGGGTTTCAGATGCATGGAATAGAAAGTCCACAACCAAACAGTCACTGGAGCATAAGGTCTGGTTTAAGTCATGTGTGTGTGTGTGTGTGTGCATATTTGTGTTTGAGTTAAAAGTTTTTATTCACACCCTAGAGTAATACAAAACTATAATTTTGTGCTTTTGAAGCTCATATGTATTTTGTCCCTGATCGATATTGCTCTTTGAAATACAATGCCTTCTGCAAGCCACTTTACCTTCTCTTTTTTATGTAGCTTAAAATTGTTACTGTTGTGTTTCCTTTGATGTTTATCAACTCCAATGCCAAAATAAGTTCTTTTTCATTTTGAGACGACCTATAATTACAATAAAAACAATGTTCCCAAAAATTTGTCTGTTGGGCTTTTTGATGACAAACCCATATCCAGATTAAATGATTTTGTTTCCAGGTACTTCTACTCTGTGGTCCTCCAGGGCTTGGGAAAACCACACTCGCACATGTTGCTGCAAAGCATTGTGGATATCATGTTGTTGAGGTTTGATACCTTTTCATCATTATCATCATATTTCATTATCTATAAATAGCATATGATTGTTCTACAGGGTTCAGGAGAATGCCTTGGTTCATACTTCGTAGAACATAATTGATGCCAAAATATGCTTTTTTCTTTTCTATCCAAATCCACAACATTTACCATTCAATGCGAGGTATTGATCTCAAGCACTGCCTTGACCATCCTTCTTAATGTGTTGCAAATAAACCATTTCATGTGTTAACAAGGCATCAGTCCTTAAGATGATGTTTATCATGGGAATCATGAGGCTATTTTTGGCAGTGAAAAGCAATTTTCGGAATATTTTTACCTGTATTGTGATGATTCAAAATTCATTAATTGAAATAGCACTGTTTTGTGGATGTTACACATATGCAATAAAAAACTCTTCTAATTCAGGTCCATAGTTTTTCTTCTTAATTATCACTGGAGATATGTTCTGTACATAAGCTGTTATTCACCATGAAGTTCAATGACCTATGCTTCTTGTATTGTATTGAGGGCATCAAATACTAATAGCATTCTGTAGTGCAGATCAATGCAAGTGATGACCGGTCATCTTCGATCATTGGATCAAAAATTCTTGATGTGATTCAAATGAACTCCGTAATGGCTGATTCAAAGCCCAAGTGTTTGGTGAGTTCCACATTTCTCTTTTGTTAATTCTTTCACAAGAGTTAAGTTTAATTGATCTTCTTAGGTGATTGATGAAATTGATGGAGCACTTGGTGAAGGGAAGGGTGCTGTTGAAGTGATTTTAAAGATGGTATTTTCTTTCTTCTTTACATTAGAGAAAACCTTACCTTTCTTCAATCTTATTATAATTTTCTAAATGCTAATGTTCACTGCATGTTTTCATTTCCTAAATAAGAAATGGTCTGAGGAAAGAGTTATTTTATTGTGGCCCAGTTTCCCCCTCCGAATATCTTAAGCTGCACATTTAAAGCTATTTGCATGAAATGCTTAAGTCTGTATATTCTAATTGTCTCAATTGGCTGGTTTATTTCTCATCTTAAGGGTTTTTTTCTTGCTGTTCTTTTCTGCAACCAGATTTTACTTTTTTGGTTCCTGCAGTTGAATGCAGAAAGGAAATCGAACTCTGAAAAGTGGAGTTCTGCACAGGGAACTCAGCCAGAAAAGGCTTCCTTGAAAAAAGGACCTAAAACTGTGACATTGTCCCGGCCTGTAAGGATAAAAAATAACAAAATTCTTTTAATCAATTGTTATTACTAACTTGTATTGATAACAGAAATTATTTGAAGGTAATCTGCATTTGCAATGACCTTTATGCACCCGCTCTAAGGCAATTGCGCCAAGTTGCCAAGTGAGTCTATGTTAACATTTGTTGATGTGCTACTATAAGCTGCTTAAATTTAATATAAGCTACTATAGAGATGGATTTACAACTATATTTACATTAGCTTTGGTCAAGTTCTGTTAATGTTGTATCATGCTGACAGCAATTTCTACTTGTTATAGGGTACATGTATTTGTTCAGCCAACAGTTAGCCGGGTTGTGAACAGGTAGATGCATTTGGAAACGGATATACAATGATTATTTCTTGGCTCATGCTTTTTCTGAAGAGTTAGAAACTTCTACAAATCTATGGGCAATCTTGCTTGCTTCTCACCTGATCAACTACCATCTCATATTTTCATGTCATTTTTATAGGCTTAAATATATTTGCAACAGAGAAAGATTCAAAACAAGTTCCATTGCCCTTTCAGCTCTAGTGGAGTACACAGGTCAGTTGGGTTCTCTTTTGATAGCAATTAACTGACATTGTGGAGGGACCTTGTTATCTGTATGATGATGGCTCCTTACACTGCAAACAATATTATAGTCTGGGATAATCTGGTTTGCTTATATTAGCCCATATCATCAGCAAAGTGCAATACCAAAAATGCAAGAAAAATTCCTCAAGTTCAAATGGTTTAGGACCTTCTTTGTGCTGGATATGATGGGTGTATTCATTTAGTAATACTTAGCTAATAGATGAATGCCATTGTAAAGTTTTTTCGCTCAAAATGGGCTTGATTCTGGGTGACAAATGTGCGCAGAATGTGACATTCGTTCCTGCCTAAACACGCTTCAGTTTCTGAATAAGAAGAAGCAAGACCTTAATGTTGTAAGTTATCAACTTATCTCATCCCGTTCTTTCATTAGTTCTTCTGCCATAGACTATTCATTTGGCTAAGATGCTCTAATAACATTCAGCTGGATGTTGGTTGTCAAGTAGTTGGTCACAAAGATATGTCAAAAAGTACCTATGATGTGTGGAAAGAGGTATGCTAATGCCTCATGTCAGATGTTCTAGATCTCTTGATTATAGATCCATCTAAATTTAGCCTGTAGTTGAAGCCACTGCTGTGAAACAGGTTTTCCAGAAAAGGAAAGCAAGACGTGAGAGGAACTCCACAAACAACTTGAGTCGATTTGATTTTCTGTATTCTATTATATCCAACTGGTAGGTTAGTTGGAAACTGAGCCAAAATTCTGTATTTTCTTCTTTCAGATTGCATGAATACTTTTCATATTTGGAAATTCACCTGGATCTTGCAGTGGTGATTATGAGTTAACTATGGATGGGATCCATGAAAATTTGTTACATTTATCTTATCATGATCCAAAGATGCAAAAGACAGTAAGTACTTGCCCTAGACATTTTCTTTATTTGTAAAGCTCTTTAACCTTTGCATTGGCATTCTGAAAGTCATTGGAGGGGTGAATTTATTGTTCATATGACTTGCAGTCTTGGTGTCTTGACACACTTAGTGTTTCAGATTTGTTGCGTCGCTACATATTACGTACTCAACAAATGTCACTTCAAGGTTGTGTTAAATAATAACTGTATTCATCATCTCATTTAGCAATAGTATTTATCCCTTTGTTGCCTGTTAAAAATTTTTTAATAGTCTTTTGATTTTGTTTTCTCGGGGATTGCGTGCAGCATATCAGCCGCCTTTTGCAATTGCTGTGAGTTACCTGATTGCCCAAGTTGACAAACCAAATATCGAATGGCCAAAATCTTTGCAGAGGTACTCAGCCAATATTAAATTTGCGCCCTAGTGCGATTTCAGTATTAGTGATGACGAACAACTGCCATGCAAATTTTAAGGTGTCGAACAGTGCTGATGGAAAGGAAGGAATTACTGAAGAGCTGGCACATGAAGATCATACCTCCTATTTCTAGGCATTTGTCAATTGAATCTTTTGTAGAGGATGTTGTTTCTCCCTTCTTGCATATTCTGTACCCACCAGCTTTGAGACCGGTAATGTTCTGATTTTGAATTCTAAAGACACATAGATTTGTTTTTGCAACTAATGTTTGTTTAGCAGAGAGATTAAGTTAGTTTTTTCTCCTTCCATTTGAATTTCATCTTGGTCTTCTAATTTGAAATTCATGTATTACCAAAATTAATAAACTTTGAATTTGTTTTGACAGATTTTTGTTGCTTCTTTTGATTATTGAAATTTGGGATGAATATTTTCAGGTCGCACTGCATTTACTGTCAGAAAGAGAGAAGGATGATCTAGCCCAGCTAGTAGATACGATGGTTTCATATTCGTTAACATATAAAAACTCAAAATCTGAACCTCTGAAGAAGTTGTACAGTTATGGAGCAGCTTCTGATGTTCCTGTCCTTTCTCTTGATCCTCCAATAAATGACTTTGTGAACTTCAAGGTTTTCTTCTTTCTTCTTGAACTTTCGTTGTTTTATGAAATGCTCTATTGCTGGTATGGATTTGATCTAAAATTGGCTCATCCTATCAAACAGGACTATCAATCATTGCACTGTGGACTTTCGGCAGCGATGAAACAATTCCTATTACATGAGGTCAGAAATGGAATTTCACCTTTTTCTAGATAGCAGATCTTTTATTATCCATACCTCATGGCAGAATATTCGTTTGTATGCAAACAACATGAGAAACATCTCGTTTGTTGATTTTATTTTCCTGTGGACTTCATACTTTGACAAATCTGAATAACACGTTTTCCCAGGTTGATAAGCAGAAAATTCTGTTAGAGGGCATTGGGAAATCTAAGAGTCCGACCAATAAGAGCAGCACAGAGAATCAGGCATCCCATATTTCAAATGCTGAAATGATGCCCATCAGCAGCATTACTACAGCTGTTTCTGTTGAAGATAGTTGTAAAGATGAAGTATTATCTCGCAGGCAAATAATAACTTGCACCAACTCAGAATCAGGTTCAGAACACAATAAGAGAATGCCTGCTGCAAGCAAAAATCCGAAAGCTCCAGGAATTTCAAAAAGACCCTGTAGCAACTTATCTAGTTTCTTTGACAGGTAGTTTCTGATGCTGATAATTTAAGTTGGATTTTGCAAATTCCTCATGAGAATTCCCTAAATACAAGCAGGCCTCTAATTCTGAAATATCCAATGCACCATCCATCCATATAAGCCTCAAAAGATTTGTTAGATGTGCCCTTGACATGCATAAATGCTATATAATTGTCTCTTACCTAGAAAATTGGCATATAGTTAACAAAGCTTTGGTGGAGTCGGTTATGGCAGGGCAGGATGTGATGAGAGTGGGTGCTTTGAATGTTAAAAAGCTTGGTCTGTTTGTAATTGGGCCAAATTCCTAGAGAACATTTGTACAAAAAGTTAACTTTCACAATTTTTCCCTCTTCTGCCAATTGACGGCTCATGGCATGTCCGCTTGTTTTTGTTTTTTGTTTTTTTTGGTAAATCATGTATGCTATAGTTATTCAACCATTTCTTTGAAGAAACAGGTTTATAAAAGAAAAGAATGGAGACTCTAAACAGAGTGGAGGTATAGCAGTGAACACAGCAACGACTGAGAGAGATTCAAGGCCTTTTCTTTTCAAATACAATGAGGTATGTGTTGAATGGATTTTTGTAGGAGGCTTACGATTCACTTTAGGAAGGCTTTACTGCCTTGATGGACCTGTCCATCTCCTTACAACATGATGAGCTTGTCCATATGAGATGAAATTGTAATTAGACAGACCTCCAACATCTTTTATAGCCTTATAACTGGTGTTTGAATATTTGAGAATCAAAATCTGCAGTAGCTATGAAATTATATTGATTATTTTTCTGACAACATGATCTTGCAGGGTTTCACAAATGCAGTGAAAAGACCAGTCAAAGTGCGCGAGTTGCTGCTCTACCAAAAGATTTAATCCCAAGGGGGGAAAGAATATCAAATTTAGGTTAGTATTGTATTGGCCTTTGGTCTATGCTGCTTCTTTTGTATCGGTCTATTCTGTTTAATTGTCTGAATAGTTACTTTTGCTTATCATTTTACGCCAATGTGAAAGAGATATCATAGTTTATGGGGCATGTTGTCATTTAATATAACAATATTTGGGCTGAATATTGGTATTCTTGTGTTCCTTTGCAGAATTCAAATGAAATAATTGCCACAATCATAAATTATGCGATAGATAATAACAGCAATCTTGGAAGTTAGAAGATCAACAAATTCGAGAAGTGAAGACGAAAAAGGGCATTTTGGTTTGGTCGTAGTTAACACGTTATGATATAAATAAACATTGATCATGAAAAATAGAATCGTGACACGGAAAATCAATACTGTGACAGTAGCAGTAGGCTGTGCTCATGAAGACTAGCGGAGTTTTTTGGGTAAGGTGGGAAAGAGGTAAAGACACTATGGGGTTAGAAATATGAATAATATACAAAGAGTGTTTCCATAAGTGTACAACGTGTATACCTCCCATGGTTGCTTTAAATGTCAATGTCCCATTTGTAACACTAAACATATCTCCAATTGGTAAAGAAAACAAACATCTATATACATGCAACTAATCTTCCACTGCCACAATATGTATCCCACTCGCAGGCTGCGTCGTAAGACCGGCACAAACAAGACATAAAAACATTGTGTGGATGGCACCAACTCCTTCACACGACTGCAGCTTTATGCTTGGCAAACAGAATTCCTTGATCTTCGAGTGAACCTTTTGATTTGGTGTGGACGAGAAAATTTGAAGGCATCTTGATTTACAAATTGCACCTGTCTCTCTTCATGAAAACTTACCATACAAGACTGCCACAATCCTGCTCTTGGCAAAATTCAAGATATACATATCTAACGAGACACGTGTAAATCAATCATGAATTTTTCTCTGGTTGAGAAGAGATTCCAGACTACAGTTCCACCATGTAGCACCATGGACACTTTAAAGACATCATCCCAGGAACCTGAAGATTTTAGAAGTACACATAATTTAAGAAAAGACAAGATTCTCAGGATCTGGTTCAGGATTGGGATTGGGCTTGGGACAGAGATCTTTTACAATGTCTCTTATAGAACAAATAGAATAGGAACAAGTATAGATCAGAGATGAGGTGATGTTGTGTAGGAGTAGACATACTAATTCTATTTATGTTGCTCATAACAATAAGGGGATAGAAAGTGATATCAGCAGAAACATCTATTTTGTGATTGTAACATTTGTATCCTTTTATGTACAAAGCAGGAACCCAAATATTTTTGAAATAATATGGATAGGCTGTTCATTAGGGTACAGAATTTGAAATTGACTTTTTTGATTTAATGGTGGTCTGGGTGTGTTCTGTTGATTAGATTACAAAATGTAAGAATATAGCATCGGCCCAAAAGCTTGAATACGTTGGTTTATAAAGGGAGAGTTCTAGCAACTTGAAGTAAATGGTGGTTCTCTCTCTGATAGGGGGTGTGAGAGCAAGATACTCCAATTCATTTTTTCCATGTACTTTTGTTGCAAGTAATGATAGCTTAGTATCCTGTTTGTGACGCTGAGTTTCTGAGTTGTTTGAAAGTTATGTTTTATCGATACTGAAAGATGGAAATTGTTGAATCATGGAGCAGAGCGTAATGCCTGCATGTTCCAAGTTCAGGAATGGTAGTGTGGTGAAATTTGAAAAAGAAAAAATGAGGGAAGAGCACATCTGAGTGCATTGGCTTTTAAAGGGCACTAAGAGCTAAATGAAGCACAAAGGAAACAGGTGGAGCTTCAATCCTGCACAAAATCTGTTGTTGGTTTTTCAGATCTTAATAGCCATTTCATGTTGTTGGGGCTTTTGCTTTCTGTGGTTTTTATCTATTTTCTTTCACACTGGAGAGTTGCAAGAAGTGTTGAGGCCACAGAATTTTAGGGTGGTATGTTAATTTTTATTTGAGGTTTCTTTGTCTCACTGAATATCAGCATACTGCAGTATATGGTTAGTCAAAATTTTTTTTCTCTGATTAAAAACTATGCCAGGTTATTTCATTAGGCCGGCATTTGGGCTACTTATTGGGCCACTGCTAATTGGTTTGGTCTAATTGGTCTAATAAATCAGTCGAATGAAAATTGGATAAACCATAGGCTAGGTAGTTAGGCTGAAAATTAGCCCGTGAAAGGGCCAATAGGTAGGCCAACAAATTGGCCGTTAATGGGCCTCCAACGGAGCGACTCATGGGCCTCAGTGAACCAAACCGTGGGCGATATTGGGTTGAGTGTTGGTCACGGTCCACGTTATTGGATCCCGGAGACGCTTATATCGGATGACGTTATTGGGCTACTATGGGTTTATAGCCAGCCTTTTTGGGCCACATGTAGGCTTATTGTAGGCCATTATCGGGCCTTATGTGGGCCAACACGTGGCCGTTTTGGTTGGCACTTAAGCTCAATCGTAGGCCGCAAATGGGCTCATTTGCGTGCAGCGATTGGGCCAGAGGCTCATTTGTGTGCCGTTTTTTGACCCCATGGGGCATCAGTAGGACATAAATAAGCCAGTTAAAGAGGCAGTTAGTTGGATTTTACATCGACTGCTTTTTGGGTTAATGAGCTATTGACCTCACGTGTATGCTTTACTGGTTTACTTATCAACCTCCACTATATGCACAAACGCGTGCATGAATTTAAGACTTAGACAACTATACACTCCCACACCATAATGCTTAAATCCACTCCTATGGGGCTGTTATACAAAACAAGCCAACCCACACATTAATAGTGTCAAAAAGTCCCTATTTACCACAAAAGGTACAAACATACATATAGATCAGACAAACATAGGCGGGTATCCTGCATTCAATTATTTCTGAGATGGCTAATTGTATGTCTGACAGGATCACTTTGATGCAAAGTTGCAGTTGAACACATTTAAATTTGTGATATTCTGCGGATGACCACACCCCGAAAAAACCTGAGAATGTAAGAAAACAACCAATTGTGGCTCATGCACCTGCACTGATGGCTTACCAACATGCTCATGGACCTAAAGGTTAATCAGCAAGCATTACCTTTACATTTCAGCACCAAAAGATGAAAGACAGCAGAAAATGAAATTTTAGCACTCACTTTAAAATAAAAAAAATCCAAGGCATGTCTAAAAGAAGAAATCAATTACCTGCTACTTCAATTGTGTCATGTTTTTGAGTCAAGAGTGGAAATACAAAGGCCACAACCACTAGTTTTATTCAATAGCACAAGTCTTTTAACAAAAGATACCAGAGGTTATCTTTAAGAGTTTGCCAGCACATACCTATGCATTGAATAGAAGGCCCAAGCAGCTCCCTATGCTGTACGGAAAACACCAACAATTGCTCTGCATCAGTAAGCAGAAAGTTGGTAACTAAAGATATAGAGCAATTAACAAATATGCCCCAAATTAGGAAAAAAAAATGCACAACTTTCTTCACAACTCTCTATCAACACACTATTAATTAACTTGCATATTCACTTTTTCATTTGACATTTGTAGGAATATCAATGATGTGAATGAGATAGACAGACATAGGCATTCAACTCAAGTTTCAACAATAGTTTAATTTGGTGGATTTCAATTTGCTTATAAAGAAGATAAATCTGTACAAATACCCTCATGAAAATCTGCCTTTTTCACGACAAACATCTTGGCTTGAGCTTGACCTAGTTTCTCTCAGTTGTAGTTACCACTCACAATTAAATTAACTAATAGTGGAGATAACTGAATGTTCACTCAGAACCTACAGTTGCTACATGGTGCTTTTGGCCTTTGCTCTTTTGTTTGAAAAACATGGAACCACTCTTCATCTCTAGAGCTATGGTGAATGAATGTGAACCCAAGTTCACTGGTAATGGTGACACTTCTAGTGCAGTTGTGAGGGAAGCTATTATATTAGAAACTCTTTCACTCTTAATGTCTATCCAACAAAACTTTGAAGGGCACAATGCAAGGCAATGCATTGGCAGATTGAGTTCCAGAATAAGGAAAAAGAGATGGCGGTTCTAAGCTTTGGTGTTCTGGATTCTCTTGAAGCTAATGGAGATCATTTGTAAGGGTAAGCATGGTTGAATACCATATTCAGAAATATATAATTGCTTCTATCATACATGCAACCAAAAAATATGTATCGTGCTAATGAAAACTATTATGAAAAGGTAGAAAGGAAAATTTTTATAAAGCACCATCTCATCCAACTAGCATTTAACAATTAATAAAATAAATATATTTTAATTAAAAAAGTATTGTGGCATTGGTCAAGTGATTAACATGGCTCTTGTACAAAATCTAAACCTCCAATTGCAACAGTTATTTTTTCAATTTTGCAAGCTCTCTACAATCAATCAGATGTATTACTTAATCCCATATTATCTACTAAACAGGCGCGGATCCATGTATAGCCGAGTGGGGGCAGCTGCCCCCACTCAACTTTTGGAAAACCGCTAATATCTTTCATTAATTGTTAAAATGCCCACTGAATTTTTTAGAGAAGGATACAATACAAAATAGTTAATATGGAGGAGTTTGTTAAAAATTATAATCCTCTCTCACCTTTTGCTATTGACGAGAATCAAAGGTCATAATACTAGTTAAATAAATTAGTAAATTAGGGGTCTGTTGATAAATTTTCACTCCCCGCATGTCTTTTGCAATGGTAAAACAAAACAATTCACCAAAAACAGGCCCTTGAACTGTTCTTTATGTTTTACTTGCCCCCACAGAAAAAAATTTTTGGATCCACCACTGCTACTAACACTGCTATCTTTCCTACTCATGATGGGCAATGAAAATAATAAACTAGAGCAAAACATAAACAAAAGGTCATTGCTTTCTAATAATGTGCCAAATGCATTTTGCATAGACACTATTTTATGACAATGCTAGAGAAACATTACATCATTCTTCTGAAAATTCATTTTGATTTGTTCTCGTAACAAACTGAACTAAATTAATTTTATGTTCTAGTTAATACCCAACAACCTTGCTCACGCATGATAGTTACTTTTTATTATATTTGATTGTATACCCTTCCTACATATGTCTAATTTCTTCTGAAGATTGATTTTGATTTGCTCTCTTAACAGTCCGAACTAAATTAGCTTTATGTACTTGTTAATATCCAACAATCTTGCACATGAATGACAGTTACTTTTCATTTAACAGATTGTATACCCATTTTTTCATGAAATGAAAATGAAATTTCAGGTATTTAGCTGATTTTATGACTTGTTTCAACCATTATCTACCCACCTTTACAATGTCATGAAATTGAAAATCAAATTTTAGGGATCTAACTGACTTTTTGACTCTTCTTTCAACCATAAACATATAACTTATTTCATGAATCTTATTTCAGCCATCAGTATTTTTTTTCACTCATCAAATGATATGATGATATGCCATAATTAAGTCTAAAAGGTTGATTTTCAACTTCTGTTTTAAGTATTTTGAACACAAAATTAATCATTGGGAACCAAAGACAAATCTATCAATCTATCTAACTACCTACCTTTCCAATGTCATGAAATTGAAAATGAAACTTCAGGTATCCAACTGATATTATGACCATTGCTTCACCCATCAAATGAGATGATAACATACCAAAATAAGTCTAAAAGGTTGGTTTTCAACTTGAGCATTTCAAACACAAAACTAATCATTGAAAACCAAGGACAAATCCAACCATTTATGGAACCTTAGTTTGAGTTCCTTTAAAAGTCGGTCAAAGCTTACATCCCAAAAAGGATCTTGATCTTTTGTTAACCAATACAATACTGTAACACCTAATACTCCAACTCAATTCATGCTCAACTCTATTGATGAAATATGACATCTCTTCTTCTTTCTAAATCCTTAATTATAGACACTCATCCAGATTGGCCCAGGTTCTGAGAAAATTGCATCCAAGAACTTGAGATATACTCACAAGAAAGAAAACAGGTACTATAATAGATCTCAAAATTTTCTCAAGCAACTCCAAAAAAAAATGATGCACAGAATTACATAAGCCCTAATCAAATATTAAAAAAAGAAAAGAAGTAAATAATCACAAACCCTACAGAAGAAATATGCTAGGTGAAGATACGAACGACCGCACAAACCTAATCAAATGGATCATCACCAAAGAGATTGAGAGAAAGACTGCAAAAACCCTAATCCGATGGATAGTTACCAAAGAGATTGAGAGAAAGACAGTACCAACCCTAATCGAATGAATCAGCACCAAAGAGATCACGAGAAAGAAACAAAGAAGTACCTGAATGGTCCAAACCCTTTTGGATGAGACTGTAACTGGCACCATAGTCATCACAGAACTCCCTTTGGTGCCTAGGACGGAGAGATGAAACTCCCTTCTGCCTCGCTGAGATGAGATCACAAGATCGGAGGGAGGGACGGAGGGAGGGACGGAGGGAGAGAGAGAGAGAGGGAGAGAGAAGTACCTAAAATGATGGTCAGAATCGTTCAATATGCTGCTGAAATCGAAGCACCATAGTCCTTGCCAAACTTCCCATCATGCCAACAACGACAAGATGGGACTCTCCTGCTTCCTCACTTAGACGGAATCACCAAAGAGATCTTCTTGAAATCAGGATTCAGGAAAGCAAGGAAGAAAGGGATGTAGGATGAGGAGAAGAGAAGTGTAAGGGTTTCTGGTGGTGGCAGTGACCTCCAACTCATGGCAGCGGGAATGGATGTATTGATGGCATTCATCAATCATGTCCAAGGGTAGGGGTGTTAATTTAGCTCGCAGCTTGCGAGCGGCTCAATCTTGGCTTGAATTTGGCTCAACTCGCTAGAAAATGAGCCTAGTTCGAACTCAAAAACTCGGCTCATTTATTGATTGTATACCCCATCTTTACAGTGTGATGAAATTGAAAATATCTACCTAATTTTATGACTCTTGTTTCAACCATCAAACTATAACTGATTTTATGACTCTTGTTTCGACCATCAAGATATAACAGCACCAATGCCATGAAATCAAAAATGAACTCAGGTATCTAATTAACTTTATGGCGCTTCTTTCAACCATAAACATAAAATTGATTTTATGACCCTTGTTTCAACCATCAATATTTTTGTTTTACTCATCAAATAATATGAAGACATCTGAGGATTAAGCCGAAAAGATTGATTTTCAACTTCTGTTTGAAGAGTTTTCAACACATTGACATTTCTGGAACCCGTTGAATGCATTAATTTAAGTTCTCCCAAAAGCCATGTTTTCCAGGGTTGAAGATTTGAAGCTTAACATCCCAAAAAGGATCTTGAACCTTTGTTAACCAATACAATGCTGCTTTGTTTTCTAGGGTTGAACAATCAAAGCTTAACATCCCAACAACGATCTTGATCTTTTGTTTATCAATACGGTACTGTAACACCTTATACTCCACAACTAAATTTCATGTTCAACTTCATTGATGAAACATGATGCCTCTTCATCTTTCTGAAATCCTTAATCATAAAACTTATCCAGATTGCCCAAGGTTGAGGAAATCGCGACCAAGAACACAAGATAAACTCGAAAATAATAGATCTTAAAGTTTCCCAATTCGTCACAAGGAATTACAGAAAGGCATCTCCGAAATATATGACGCATAGAATCACATGAACCCCAATCAATTAGTAAAGAAAGAAAAGATGCGAAGAATCACAAACCCTAATCAAAGAATACGGAAGATGACAATCCAAATAACCGCATAAACGCTAATCAAACAGATCATCACCAAAGAGATTGAGAGAGAGAGAGAGAAGTACCTGAATAAATCCTTTATCCCGGAATCAGAACTCCACTTAGTGTCGAGAACTGCGAGATGAGACTCCCTTGCTCCCTTGCCGAGACGAGATCACCGAACCGCACAAACCCTAATCAAACGGATGGCGACCATCGAGATCGAGATTGAGATAGAGAGAGAAATACCTACGCCATAATCCTCGTAGGATTCCCCTGTGTGCTAACGACGGCGAGATGAAATTCTCCGATGGGAGAAGGAAGACTCGACAGCGACGAACAGGGCGGTGCAGTCAGCGGTTTGGGAATCAAGGAGGAGATGTCGGTGAGAGAGGGAGGACTGGTCGAAAACAGGAGACAGGGTACAGAGATTGCAACAATAGGAGAGGAAGGTGGAGATGGCGGCGAGGGGGTTCTTGATCAGGAGAGAGAGGGTTAGGGTTTCGACTTTCGAGGAGGTGGTGCCGATGGGAGAGGAAAGGACGAAGAGGGCAGCGGTAGCGGAGAGAAAAGAAGTGAGCGGTGGAGGTCAGGGTTTGTCGGTGGCGGCAGACGAGGCGAAGGGAACAGAGGGGGCGCGATGGCGGCTATGGCGGCGACGAGGCGGGGAGGGCGGAGAGGGCGGCGAGGGTGAAGAGGGGGTGGGAGATGAAGCCGTCGGCGAGGATTCACAGTCGAGACACGCCGAAGGAGAGGAAGACCGGACGTGGCGGGGAGGGCGGAGACGGCGGAGAGGGCGGCGAGGGTGAAGAGGGGCTGGGAGATGAAGACGTCGGCGAGGATTCACGGTCGAGACACGCCGAAGGAGAGGAAGACCGGACGAGGCGGAGCAGCAGCGACGGTGGGGAGGGAATGGGAGATGAAGACGTCGGCAAGAGTTCACCGCCGAGACGCCAGGAGGAGAGGAAGGTGTTTATTAGGTTCCACTGAAACCCTGAACTGCTCTAAAGTCGTGCTTGGCCATTAAGCTTCGCTCGTCCATTTATCAAATAAATCATACCTTAATAAATTAAGGTTGTATTTGTAAAATTTTAATATTGCAGGTGTATTTATAACTTACGAATATTGGGTGTTTCCATAAAATTATATTTGTAAAAATCAAATATAAGGGTGTATTTGTAGAATTTAAATAGTAAGAGTGCATCTACAAATTCAAAACTGAGAGTTTATTTATAAATTGTGGATAGTGTGGATATTTGTAAAATTCATATTCTGGGAATTATCAAAAATATCAAGGTTATTTGTATATTCATATGTTGAGGGTTTATTTGTAACATTCAAATAGGAGAATGTATTCGTAAAATTAGAATACTAGGGGTGTACTTGTAAATTTGTTTGGGGGGTGTGTTTTTAAAATTCAAATTATAGGGGTATGTTTGTATAATTCTAATAATAGGGTATGCATTTGTTAATTTTCTAAACAGCGGGTTTACTTTAAAATGTTATATAAATTTCTTACGTTTTTTTGTGATTTGTTATTTTAGAAGGTTAAATATGTAAAGATATACCGAAGTGGGTGGGGCCCCATGAACTGTGAGATATTATTACACGTCATTAGATGGCCATAGAGTCAGCAGAATGTGGTAGAACACCAGCCCATGGGCCGTGAGAGCTATTGTTACATTTCATTTTGTCGTCAGGCCGTCCATGGGCCTTGGGTTGCTGCACGCCATGACGCCAAATCGGGAGACGAGGCGTTGCACCACATGGGCTACTCCTAACTGTTGGATGCACCGTCAGATCCACAGCCATAGAGTTCTCAAGTCATTGGTTGGGCTGTAATTGTTGTTATAATAATCTGAGAGGCTAATTAGCACCACCACCTCCTCCTCTGCTTCCTTCTTTTCTCTTCATCAACTGTTGCCTCTTCTCTATTTTTCTCTCCCTCGTCCTTTTCTCTATCTCTGTTTCATTTATCAAGTAGTTATTCAATTCTCTCATGTCATTCTGCTTTTGACCTCTTCGCCCCCTGCTCTCTCTTTCTTTCTCTTCTCTTCTAAACCCCTTCTCATATATATCAGCACGTAGGCTGCAGGAAAATGGAAGGAAGAGCTGGTGCAACTCATGTCTGCAGGCAAGCTGCCCCACTAACTCCTCTCCAGAGGTTATTGTGCTCTACTACTACTCCAGCTTCTTTCGGTGGAGAAGCTACTCATCGCTGCTGCCACATTGATGGAGGGTTATATGCCCAAAAGACGATCACAACAGGCAAGACGATGCAGACCACCTCGTCTTCATCATCTTCCGCTCTTTTTGGTGCTAAAAATGCAGTCGTTAAAGGGGAGTGGACTACTGAGGAAGACAGGTAACTATATTTTTGAACATGTATCTATCTATCTAATGTGTGGTTACTACGCACGATCGATCTCTTTTATGTTCCTCATTGTGTGGTGCTCAAAATATAGACTCTCCAAGCATAGATTCAGTTCAAGTTGCAAATTAAGTATGCATTTCTAATCAACCTTCTAATTTATTCATTAACTTGCAGTTTATTGCTCAAATTGGTCAACCAACACGGCGTTTGGAAATGGTCGCAGATTGCTAAGAAGCTAGTTGGCAGGATTGGGAAGCAATGCAGGGAAAGATGGTATAATCATCTTCGTCTAGATATTAAGGTTTATTTAATCACTGACTATTATCTAATTTCCTATATTGCTGCTTTTTTCTTCTTTCTCTTGTCATATGGTTGCCTTCCGCACCCTCTCGTTCAAGGCATATGCCTAAAATAATCACATCAAAAACATGCATTAATTAATTCCACCAACTTACTACAGTAGTACAAAATTGCTTCAGAAGGAAACATGGAGTGACGAAGAAGAGAGGCTGCTGGTGGAAACACATAAGAAAGGTCGGCAACAGATGGTCTGAAATCGCAAAATGCATCACTGGGAGAACGGAGAACTCAATCAATAACTACTGGAATGCAACCAAAATAAGGCAAAACTCAAGCACAAGGAGCAAGAGGAAGTCTATTTGGAGAGAAATGCCTCGCCCATCGATCCTGCAAGATTACATCACAAGCAAGACGAATGAGGAAACCAACTCTATTGTAAATCTCAATACTACTCCATCACCGAATTACATTCAAACGAGCTCTTCCTATAACCACAGACTACTCGAGCCCACTATCCATTATCTAATAATCACCCCTATACACGTAGACAATAATTATTTACTATCAGTTAATTAGAATTTGAGTAATTAGGATTTGGAAATAAATGATATATTATCTAAGACAGAGAGATAATAAATTCTTTTCATATTAAATTTTTCTTATATCGAAAGTTTGTCTGGAAATGGAAAAAAATAAAAAATGATTATCATGGAGATGTGCAGAATAATGAAAAAATTCGGAACAATCATTATCAAATTTTGAAATGGACAAAGTTCATCTTTTTTTAAATTCATGTCGTTTTACCTTAAGACATCGCATATTAAAATAGAAATAAAATTTAGTAATTCTCATGACATCTAAGAAAAAATTAATAACTTAAATTTAAGTAAAATTCAATAAAAACTTAATAAGACCAAATATAATCGTAATATTTAAATATTATATTGATTTTAGGTATTTTGTTTAGAAGGACGGTATTAAAGGATTATTTTTACCAAATCTCTATTCATTCCTCTTTACAGAGCAACGAGAGCTGCTCAATTGGCGGCCGGCGATGATTCCAGAGTGAGATGATCAGAGCAGAGTGGCTGGTACCAGCGACGCGCACGGCATGGTGTCACGCACGACGTAGCTGCGCATGAGCACTGAGCGCAAGCAGTGTGCACGACTATGCACGGGTGGACTACGCCAATGAGCAGGTGTCCAGTGGTGGCGTGAGTCCAACGAGCAGCACGACAGCGTGGTGGAGGTAGCGGCCCAGTGACGGTGGCAGGGGATTAGGGTTATGATTTGTGAGTTGAGGAGAGAAAGAAGAAGATGGATTTTGGTTCGGATTTGATATTAGATTTAATTTTGGATTGGTTTGAAATTTAGGATTTTGAATTGATTGAGCTTAATTATGATTTTATTAATGTTATGGTTGGTGAATTGGGTCATAATCAAATCGATTAATAAATAGTTTGAATTTGATTCAAGTGGGTAGGATTAGATCTCAAGACATCATTTTAATTGGACCAGAATCATTAATATGAGTTGATGATTTGTCTGGCTTGAATTGGAATAAAATTAGTGATTAAGACTTAATTATGTTAATAAATGAATTAAGTGAAATTTTAGGAAATTAGATTGATTAATTATTTGATCAATCAATTTGATTTGCTAATAATATGGAGTTTGTGAAATATTGAATAAATTAAATTAAATAATTGGTGTTTAATACACATTTGGTTAGAATGAATTTAGTTTGTATGATGACTTAATCAATTGATTTTTACTTGACTAAGAGTTCATTTGATTAAATTTGAATTGAATTGAGTAAATGGTAATTTGAGATTTTTGAGTTTTTACTGAGATTATATAAAAAATTTATCATGGTTATCTAAAAATGATAATTTGAATAATTCAAGGATCTAAATATAAATTGATTGTTATTCGTGTCTCGAGGATTGTAATTTTAAGGGGTTATGTCAAAAATTTTTGAATGAATAACTCAAGATAATAATTTGAATTTGAGGATTGAAGTGTAAAATTAGTCTCACTGGAGGATCAGATTGTGATTTGGGAGAGAAAAGGGATTTTCTATAAAAAAATTTAAATGCTATCCGTAATGATATAGAGAGGATTTAAAATAATAATTTATATAATTGAGGGGTTAAATGTATAGATATGTTTAAATAGCCATAACTCCTTTATTAGAACTCCAATTTTAATGATCCAATAGTCGTTAGATTCAGTTTTTCATGTTGATTTTATTGGTGGTCTTAAATTCTTTTTTTTATGATATTTTTTAGCTAATTTGGTCTGATTTATCATTGAGTCGTTTTTTTTCTTTTCTGTTTTTCGATAATCTTAACTTGATATTTATTGCACCCGAGTGTTTGGTATGTTAGGGGATATATGCGATAGGACTCTACTAGGCTAATATCAATCAGTGATTTTCTACTTAGTAAAGGATTTGTAATACTGTTAAACGCGATAATAATTGATCTCCTGAGTTTTAAGAGAAGTGGTCCGTTGTATAACCACACGTATCACCACTCCATCAGTACTTGGGAGTGTAATATGATACGACTTTGCTTGGTAGGGGATCCGACCATATCCATAAGCTAGTTTATATATATATTAATTTGATTTTGCCTAGTGGGGGGCGTAGCCATATCCGTAAGGTCAACAAGAGATTTCATAGTTGTTGTTCTCAATCTTTGACTATCGTGAATGTAATGATCATCTTCTTGTTGACTCATTTATTACTATGAATGTTAAGTTTTTTTATCATCATTATTGTTGTAATATTATTATTGATACTGTTATTAATTTTATTATTATTTTTTCTATATTGATCTCTCACATTGTTGGAGACAGTAATTCTCTACTGGACATTATTGGCTCACTTTGTTAATTCTCTTCATCCACAAAAGTATAGCCTTTTATTTGTAGTGCATACATGCATATGTGCTCTTGGAGTTACTTTTATTTGTAGGTTATATTAATTTCTAATTTAAATATTATTACGAAAAACTTAAGTATTACATGTTGGAGTATTTTTTATATTATTTGGATTATATTTATATTATCATAATAAAATTTAATTTTATATATTTTATAAATTTTTATTTATATATGTTATTTATTTTGTATTGTAATAAAGTGGGACACTTCGCCTGTGAATTCTCAAAGCCACAGAGGCCCGCCACCTCGATCTCGTCCACGGCCCTTGGGGAAGATGGCAACGACACGCTCGACGTCAACAAGTTTTTGGAGTGCTCTTGCAGAAAACAGCCAATCCATGGGTCCATTACAGCTGAAAAATTTGAAGTTAATATCGGTGACATCCAGGTGTCTCGGATGCTCGATTCGCACGACCTTGCATATTTCGATGACAATGAGAGTCACGCGCTGATGTGGACGAAAGAGAGCACGTTGTTTCTGGCTTCACCTCATCTAGCCTCACATAATGGTGAAGCAGCTAGTGCTGCCCTTGGGCCTTCAAGCATTACTTCATCTTCTGGTGCAGCCTGTACTTGCATTAATGAAAGGGCCGATTGTCCCTTTTGGGATATTTATTTGTCCTACTTGCTGCATGGAGCGCCATCGCCTGAAGTTGAATTGCTTGAGAATGTCAACTCTATTAGAACTGGGGAGGATGATCAAACTGTTGGAAGGAGCTGCAAGAGGGACATGGACTTTGATGGAGAAGATTTCGTCTCACTATCTTCTTCTGTTATTAGCGCAAGCCTTGTTCATTTTGTTAAAAAAAAAAAAATCATTAACGAGTAGTTCAATTTTTATGGTTTTGCATTATTTAGTGGAACCGTTGTAATAAAAAACCGTGGAATTCTAAACGAAAATAGAACTTGTATTGGAATGCTACCTAAAATGAAATGTAAAGTCGATGGTTTGAAAATATATCAATAATAATCGTGAATTTAAGGAAAACAAACGGCGAAAATATATCCTGGGTATCGTATCATTATGCAAACTATAAGCGTATAGAGTCTTGTTAAGGTGACGGCTACGCGAGTCGCGCTTTCCGGTGCCAGAAATCCCCGACAAACGACTTGGCGCCGTCCAAGCTTGGAAAATATGGCGGCTCCAAAAACAACTGCGCCCATGAATCCGCCGTGCCGCCGGCCTCCGAGCTCCCCATCACCGACGAAATCAGCTGCCGGTACCTAAAGAAGAAACTCTTCACGGCCGCTTCGATCGCTTGCAAGGCCTGCAGCAACTGGATCCTCGCAGCCACGCCTTCCTCTTCGTCTTCTACCCTCCTCTTGCTTTGGCGATGATACAACTTCATCGCCGCGTCCTGCAGTCGTGGCCCGCCTCTCGGGTCCACCTCCACCCCCAAAATCCACGGCACCAGCTGCCTAAGATCCTTGCATGACCTTGTCAACTCCCTCATGCCGGCCGACCTCAGACACAGGGACTCCGATCCGTTGGCGGACCGAATCCCCAGCTGGGCCTTGAGGCGGAGGAAGTCATCCGGATCCATGAGCAGATGCAGATCCTCCGCCTCGGAGAGAAAATTCCAGATGCGCTCGAGCAACCAGCAATCGCTCGCGGCTTTGGCCCATTCTTTTTTCTCCATTCTCGCCGCGGCCCTTTTCAGGACCTCCCTCGCCGCGAACACCCACGACTCCACAATCTGGTGAATGCTCAACACTATCTCCTTGTCGTGCTGCTGCTCCTCCGGATTATTTTTAGCATCATAGGACGACAACGGCGGCGGCTTTTTGATTTTGAGGGAGCGGAGCTCGGCCGGGTTGACCACGAGATCATACTCCAAATTGGGCTTCCCGGCGAGATTGGGCTCACCTAGGCCCAGGGTGAAGGGGCACCCTTGCATCTGGCTCTCGATGTGCAATCGGATTTTCGAAGCCACGTCCTCCGATTTCTCCCACGCTGCCAGTCTCGGCAGCAAGCTCCCTCCGCTGGTCCGGCTCACCACGGGAGCCTCGCCGGGTATCTTCCAGACCTCCTGGGATTGGGTGCGCCTCTCTCTTGTCAGGATGCCTGATGACGAGCCTAGTTTCGCGATCGGTGCGCCGCCACTGCCATCCTGCTCCTCGTCCTCGCAGACGGTGGCGATGAGGTCGATTTGATGCATGGCGAGGGACTGAAGGCGGCGCTTCCATAGTCGACGGTTGGAGTAGGGCCTAGGATTGGAGAGGGCGAGCGCGATGAAGCGGAAAGTGATCTCGAGGGCTTGCAGAGCTGGTTTTGTGATGGGCTCGTTGTTCCAGGCCGGGAAGTCCCTGGACAGCCAGCACTTGGAGAGGTCTGAGAGATGAAGGTAATGCTCGTAAGCGGCAGTGGCGATGGAGACGTGTTCATCATCATCACCACGTGGAGAGTTAGAAGGGCGTGGGAGGTGCGGCGGCTTTTCAGAAGAAAGTGCAGACGATCTGGTTGTGATGTCGGGCGCTGCCATCCTGGGGTTAGATTTCCAGTCCAGATTGACCATGAGTTGGACTCCTCGAGAGCGGGGTGGCGAGAAGAGGAGGTATGAAGAATTTGGATGCGGGAAGCAACAAAAAGATGCGGTCGTAGAAGAGAGCTTGGAGAATAATGGGGAACTTAACTTGGTCCTTGACGGAGGATACGAGTATGGTCCTTTTATAACAATGGGACGAGGATGACGATGAGGAGGACGACGAGGTGGCGGTGGATTTCATCTGAAAGTGGAATCGGGGAACACGTGCGGTGTGCTGTGCGGAAGCCCCAAGATTTTGAATTTACGGTACCTGGGTGCTGCCGATTAAGAAAAGAAACTCATGAATGGCGAGGAAAAAAAGTGACTTTTACGAGTAGATGGAACGACAGCTTCCTCCTGATCCAGGCACTAGCGCCTCGCTTTTACGGAAAAAGAAGGAAAAAAAACCATAAATAAATAAACAAGTATTCTCGTGTAATTTCAATAGTTTGAACTTTGAAATCAGCAATGTCTTTTTTTAATCCTTTATTGTGTCGGCAAGTGCTGCTGGTCAAAGTCCTTGCGTGCTTGTAACAGACCATCTCTCTTATTGGGTCGCCAATGGTCAACCACGCGGTCACCTATATTGTTATCATCACCGAACAACGAAAGACAAGGGGAACGAAAGACCGGGGAAGACCAGGAGGGCGGGATGGCATGGTCTTCTACGTTGTTCTGGACTCCCGCTTCCGGACGCAGGAGGAGCATCACACGCATTTGCCGCTAGCCACACACACCCTGACACGTGTGAAGCTACCAGATCGATTCCTCATGGCTCGCTTGCTTGCACGTTTTTATCATAATCCTTAGTTTAGATGGAAGCAGAACGCGCGAGATGGGTCCATAGGTTTTCAGGATAAGAAGAGACCCAATCAAATCAAATGCCGTTTGACTGGCTGAATTTGTTCCAGAACAAAGATGAAGATGAAGATGAAGATGCTGCCGCTTCCCTTTTGACTTTCCACAAAACTTAAGATAAGAAGAATCCTCTTGTCCGACAGCCAACCACAACATTCTTGTATTAATTATACTCTACGGCCCAAAATTACTTCTAATCTTTCTCCCTATTTAAATCTAGCACATGCACAAAAGAATGGGCCTTTGTCCGGCCCAAGTGACCAATCCAGATGGGCCCAAACGGAATGTTAGCGGTTTGGTTTGGAAAGAGCTAGATCCGATCCTATCCGATCCTCTCCTCCAAAGGGACCAAACAATACTTTTTCCGACGACGCGGATTTGGATCTTGGACTTTCCTTCCTCTCTTTCTCTCCGTCTCTCCCTCTCGCTCGCTTGCTTGCTCTCCTCTTCTTCTTCGTCCTCGCGATCGTCGAGTCGAAACTAGAACCGACCAAAGCCTATCTCCTCCTTGGCCACATCTCCCACGTTACTGCGTTTCTTGCCTTTGTATCCCTTCCGCTCGCCATCTCACCACCAGCTCCTCCCCCTCTCTTCCGTCAAGCAGATGCTCTGCCGGGAGGCCGCGTCTACTCTCCACCAAGTTCCGTTTCTCTTTCATCTTCTTATTCTCGCCTGTTGCAAAACATGCAGAACGCGCAGCCGATTGATTGCTTGCCGAGCAATGTCCGGTATAAAGCCGGAGGGCGATGACCCAAAGATGGTACCCATTGCTCTTGATTATGCCATCCTACACTATGCACGCCCCTTCGATTTTGAAGATTTCCACCTATCTGTCTACCATTCTCCAGTATTCGAGCTTCCCTTTTTGCAGGACCAGGATCAAAACGAGGATGTAGCACAATCACCACCTCCTACTGACGATCCTGTGCAAAGCAACCAACATTTTGATTCTGAAAACTTGATTCACCGAGTAATTTCCATTTGGCCCTCTAGTAGCTATCCATGGTTATGACGGTCTTGTAACTCATGATAATCTCCTGGCAAACCTTTATTAGTCGAATTAATGAACCAGTAAAACTAAAGAAGCTTTAACTAGGTATGGTTAATAATCTTATTGAATTGGAAAATAGTTTGGATACCTAGTAACCCCATTGTTCAAGTCTTCTGCTCTTTGAGTTGCTTCTACCAAGCAGTACATTTTCATGTATTTTTATACAAAACACATGCAAAACACATATAGATTTAACTGATTGCATCAAGTAATTATTCTAAAGCTGTTAATATCATGAATGCCTTCTGCTTTTATCAACTAACAGCCAGTTTTTGGATGCAAAATATAATTAAAAGATGAGTATTAGTTTGTACTCATATCTTGAGAATGTTTTAGGAGAAGGATGATGATTTAGAGGTTGCAGCTGGATCTCCTTTGCCAGGCATGGAGGTGACAATACTGTATTTTCTGTTCCCAAGTTTATATTGAAAGAAACATTTAGTTTTATTTCATTTATTGCACAACTGATTAATGGTTCCAATTGGCAACCATTGCAGCAAACCAATTAGCTTATTAATATCCCTAAGGCTGCAATTGACTTGCTTCGTGATCAATTTTTGGGTTTTGATACATTTTTTGTGACAAACCAAGAACCATATGAGGTGACATTTTTTTTTCTTTTTTTTCCTTTTCCTTTTTCATATCTTTGGGAATTTGTTAGATCACCTTATTCATTTCTGAGGTATTACCCTAATTTTTTTTGGTAGGGTGGAGTTTTGTTCCAAGGGAAATCTGCGAAGGAAGGCGTCTATTATCTATGTAAAGATACAGAAGAGGATGTAGGTGATTTACAATTTTCTCCTTCCATTTCTATTATCAATAAACTTAGTTAGTAATTATATAGGTACAGTTTCTTTGAACAGGAGAAATTCAGTAATCAATATAAGCTTTTTCTTCTCATCAATCCCGATGATGATAAGCCAGTTGCAGTAGTGGTGCCCAAACAAACTGCACATCCAGAGACTACCGGTAATTCTATGTTTGGGGCTTTCTAGTTTAATACATCAAGTCTTTAGTGTTCAGTCAATGGCTACCTAGTATGCTTTCCCTCTCTTCTTTTCCATATCATGACAATATTTCTAGCTGCCACAAGCAATGCAATTTAGCCTTTTATCAAAAACTAATTTGATTGGAAGAGGGGTAGATTTTTAACTTTCATTGCAATTGTCATAATTGTTTTGTGTTGATGAGATAAATTTTATTCTGCAGCTGTCCCAGAATGGTTTGGGCTGGTGCCTTTGGGCTTGTTACTGTTTTCACTTTACTTCTCAGAAAGGTACCTGCTTTACAGCCGAATTTGCTGGATGAGGTTTCTTCCATCTTTTTATTGTGTCTGATATTTTGTTCTGTCTTTCATATCAGGGAGAAGCTGATAAACTTCAGGGTACTCTTTGCTCTGCTTCTACTGCACTGATTGTAATACTATACCCATATTCACATATTCCAAGAATATTTATTGGTTTTTTGTCTATAGTTTATGTGTGTTACATAGTATTCTTTAATCATTTAAACTTTATTTGTTATTAAAAACATACTGTGAGTTGCATGCTTATTGTTTGGAATCAGGCTATATCTTTCATTGAATGAATTAATTTTATCAAATTCTTTCATATATAGAATCCTAATGAAGTATTCCACCCTCTATTTTCCAAGTCATGCTTATCATTCTGCCAGCTGGCAAATCACAGGGATTCATGCTTTCATCCAGATTTTCTTGCTTCCAACTGTTGTAAGTAGTCTTAGTTACAACAATTAATATTGGTGTATGTTGGTATTTCAGATCCACATTTGGTAATCTTAGATTGTTGAAAGATGGTCTTCCTGGGGCACTAGTGACCATGCTTATTTTAGGCATCCATGAAGTTGGACACTTTTTGGTTGCAAGAGATATTGGGATCAAGCTTGGAGTGCCTTATTTTGTTCCAAGTTGGCAGGTCACTTATTTTATTTTAGCTCATATCTTTTAACAGATTAGAGGATCCAAGCTCATGTTTACATTTCCAGAACTTGGTAATAGCTATTACTGGAGCTTAAATTTGCACTATCCAGAACAGGAAAAAAAAGATCGGCGTGTGCTATCTTTAGACATAGTACGGATTAAGGAAGCTTACTAACAGATACTTGTGACTTAGTTTTTTTGTCTCATTTTTCTATGAACATGGTGAAGGATTTCTGTCCAAAGGCAGCTATGGACAAGTGAGGGCTTCCAATAAACACCCAAAATTCCAACTTGCACTTGGAAAGCCTATTTACCAAAAAGAAACACTATTGGAAGCCTGACTGTGTTTGATGCATGGATTATATGCATTTGCAACTGGGTTTTTAATTGGATCCTTGTGCATCAAGTTTTGTGCTACCTCATAATGTTCTTTTCCCAACAATCACACTTGGAATTCCAATCTTATCCATGATCAATCCTTGAGTTCTTGGGCTTCCTTTACAGAAGGGAATCAAAGTTAAGTAATTCTATATGTATTATAAAAAATGTGGTGAACAAATAGTCCTCAGGATTCTGTCTTTCTCTTAGCATCCATTAACTTAATGTCTTGCTTCAGTTACTGTAGGAAGTCAATATTTTGCCATTGTAGGTGATGAATTGGTAAAGTGCAGATTTGATCTTTTGGTGCAATTACAAGAATTGCTAATATCATCTCCAGCCATGAGGACCTTCTCAAGGTCGCAGTTGCTGGACCATTTGCTGGATTTGGTGTGGGTTTTGCTCTTTTTCTACTAGGATTCTTCTGACCACCAAGTGATGGAATTGGGATTATGGTTGACCTGGCTGTCTTTCATGAGTCATTTCTTGCTGGAAGTACTGGTTAGTGCTTTGAACTATCAATTCAAAATTTAGGATAGATGTTGATGCAGCTATGGGAACTCATGATCTGGCATATCTACAAATACTCATTTGAAGTTCTTCCTTGTGTTCATTTGTTGTTGTTTTAGTTTGTAGATTTGTACTTCTTGAGGAACTTCATTGTCATTACAATAGATGCCTCTGTATTTACAAACACAATGCTTTTATAGGAATGCTGATTCCACAGCAGAAATAGAGAAGGGGGCACTCCAGTTAAATGCTTTGACTTGCTTTAGTTACAGAAAGATTATTCTATGCATCTCTGAAATAATTTCGCCAGCTGAACTTCAAATAATTACTGCATATTACACTTTCAATCCTTGTTTGCTCCAACTTTTATACTCAACTACCGGATCTTCAAAATTTTCTAAATTGCAAGAGGGATACATTCTCTTTGATGCAGCAAAGCTGCTTCTTGGAGATGTTCTGAAAAAGGGAACTTGATTGTCAGTTAACGCACTTGTGCTATGGGCTGGGGCTGAACTTCTAATTAATGCTATCAACAGCATTCCTGCTGGAGAACTTGATGGGAGCCACATTTCCGTTGCTCTGTGGGTAAGAAAGGTACTCCCCTACCTGTATGGAAGCATGACACGAAATTTCATATTGGAGATTGGTTGGATAATGGCCAGATTCAAATGTTGGCCAAAATTAAGCTTCTAGTGGAAATGATGATTATGAGGGCTACAAACTTGATATTGAGGTATTGCCAGGTTATCATCAAAACCAGGTGAAGAAACTTGTGTTTTGGTATCTGATGATTTAAGATCTGATGGCATTAGCAATATTATGATTGACCTGAATGGCTCATGTGTAAAATTTAAGGTGTGTACACTATCCATTTTGCTTGTTTCAAATTAATCAAAGAAATGCAACTGTCTGCTTGTAGCAAAAGATCTTGGTTCTTAATTGTTGAGATTCATAGTGGAATATTCACGATTCATCTTATTCTCAAATAATATAAGAAACAAAGTAATACAAAATAAAAAATAATAAAAAAAGACAATAATATACGTGATTTATTCAAAATTAGTTTACGTACGCGGGGGAGCGAAAGATTCACTATCAAAAGACTTTACAAGAGTCTATAAGAAAACTTTATTTTTTTTATCTAATTAAATTCTTTCAACTAGTCTCAGTAACGTCTCCATCTTTAGAGAGAATCTCTAAGAGAACACCATGAGAAACCATCACGAGAGACCATTGAGAAGCATTAGAAAAGACCCACATACGATATCCAACTCACTCTCTCTTTTTTCTCTATTCGTCTCTTTCTATTTCTCTCTAGTTCAATATCAGTAATATATCACACCTTAACATATATATTACTAAAATATTTATAAGTTTTTATTAAGTCTGAATTTTACTCTAATTATAATTCCTACTATTACATAATAAGTATTTAAAATCAATTATAAGTCCGGATCCAACTTTGGATTTTTACTTTAACTCAAATTTTAATCCGGGTTCGAGACACTCAAAATTCAACAATCTTTACCTTAGTGTTGAATTCGGGTATGCCACCATTACGAAGTTTCAGCCATTATCTCTCATTCAACCTCTCCCCTTCGGCAACTAGCTTATTCAGCTAATCGCAAGATTCAAACTCAAATCAACCTCATATTCGTTCTTCATACCTATAATTTTGTACTTTTGGAAGTTTTTCGAATGACCTGGGTTTGCTTGTAAGAAGAAGTTACAATCTTGTAACATGAGAAAAACGCCCATCTCCCGTTAAATCACTATGAGTATTATACTTTCTCTTCACCACTATAGCTATCAGAAGTCCATCTACAATGGTATTCTCTACTAATTGATAAATGTTACTGCACTTTTCTCCTTTCATCAAATTCTAATATCGCGTGTCAGATTCATGATTTCATCTCTCATTGAATAATTATAGTCTTTTTTAGTCCAGTACATCAAGTGAAATTAGATTCTTTTGTATCTTGGAGACATGCTTCACGCTAGCAACAGTATGAATTACTCCATCAAACATCTAAATTTAGACTGTTTCCACACCGACGATTTCACAAGTCAAATTATCATCTAACCAAACAGCACATTCTTTCTTATTCTCCTTATAAAAAGTAAATTAATTCTTTTTTAAGCAAATACGATAAAAATTACTAAATTTAAAATTCACTCATCAGAAGCGTCGATTTCTGCGAATACTATAAGAGTGTTTTTATCCACACTATTTTCAAAATTATCATCCGCTATTACTGTCGTCATATTGGAATACTCTATCTTCTTATGTTTAGGGAAATATTGTCTAATATGGTCATATTTTTTACACGAATAATATTATATTTTTGTCTTTAATTTTGATTCGGATCGTTGTTTGTTTTTTCAACTTTTTCTTAATCTTTATCTTTCGTGAATCACCAATGCATCACTAAGATCTATATCAATATTAGAGTTTATCCTTTTTTTATTAGAAAGAAGATTAGCTGTCACATTTTCTATCTTGAAAGTTTTTTTATTATAAGAATTGTGGTCATAATATAATCATATGAAACAAGAAATGACATCAGGAGAATCAACGCTTTATTGTTCTTTTCAAACTTCATATCAACTTTCAGTAAATCATTGATAATTTTATTAAAGACATTCAGATAATATAATATAGTTGTATTTTTGTTCATACATAGTCTATACAACTATTATTTTAGCTAGAACTTGTTCGTGAGTCTTTTTAACATGTACAACTTTTTAAGTTTTGTCTAAATATTCACCGTTGTCTTTTCATCAATGACATAATACAAAACATCATTAATCAGTCTTATAATAATTAAATTTAATGTCTTCTAATCTATTTACTTCCAATTTTTTATCGTTTATTTTGACTGGCCTCTTTTCTTTACCTTGTAATGTATTTTACAGATCTTGAAAAACAAGAACCAGTTTTATTTTTTTTTATCATAAGGTAAAATTTATCTTACCGTCAAAATTCTTTATCTTGAGTAAGGATTTTTTTATATTAATTGTTTGTTCCTAAATTCTGATATTAATTGTTGAAATTTATAACGAAATGTTCACAAATTACTTTATTTTCAAACAACATAAGAAATGATAAATAATATAAAATATTAAAAATATTAAAAAAAAGATACAGCGATATACATGATTCATTCAAAATTAGGTTACGTTCGCGAAAGAAGTGAGAAATTCACTATTAAAATGCTTTATAAAAGTTTATAAGAAAAGATTGTATTTTTTTCACTCAATTAAACTTTTTCATCAAGTCTTGACAATATCTCTAACTTCAGAGAGAATCTCAAAGAGAACACCACGATAGACCACCGAGAAATGCTATAAAAACTCACACACGAGAGTCGATATTATCTTTCTTTCTCTTCTCTTTTTTCTATTCTCTTTATTCTTCTTTTTTTATTTTTCTCTACTTCAACCTCAGTACTACACTACAACTCAATCTTATGTATTATTAGAATATTTATAGGTTTTTATTAAGTTTAAATTTTACTTTAATTACAACTCTTAATATTATATAATAAATATTTAAAAATAATTATAAGTTTGAATTCAATTTTAAATTTTTATTTTAATTCAAATTCTAATAAATTGAAGACACCCAAAACTCAATGCTTAGTCAGATTTTATTCTAATTCCTGTGTTTGACTAGGAGATTTTTGACCACATGATGTCAAACTGGCAATTTAGGCTGACCCTTCACAAAGTTTTGAGTCTTAATTTGTGCTTCTGTGCGAGATACCTGGCAAGCCTTTTGTAGGTCTTGCCTAGGAGTTTTGGCGGTACACCCAAACCGTGAGAGTTGATGAGTTGGATGCTATTTAATCTCTATGTAGATTGGCTTTGTCTTTGGCCATGGAAAACAGATCCAGATATGCATAGGCATTTTCATTTGAAATGTATCAAGACATGAAATTGTCTGACACGTGATTGAGTTGAACTGTAATGGTTTGCTGCAGCTGATTTTCATGGTTGAAGCCATACATGAATTGTTTTTTGTTTATTGCAGGAACTCGCAAGTGTTTGGGCCCATTGACAAGAGGCATATACATTCATTGGAAATGCAATTGGCCAGATACGTGAGAGCGATGGGCGAAAATCTAGCAGAGCGCATGGTTTACACCCTTGACTGATGATATTTGATACTGATGTCGCGGGAGAAGGCAAGCCATCCGTATGTTTATTCTGTACACACAAGAGAGTTCATTTCTATTTATTATTAGACTGAAATAATTGTTATTCAAATAGACAGATCATTTTCATAAAAACGTCACGGAGCTGGAGAACACCTTGCATATGAAAAAACGGAGTAGGGCTTGCAGGGCTGCTATGCCTATGCAAGTCAACTCAATGGTCTCCCTGTCCAAGATGTGAATGGTATTGTCTCGTTGCCTCGGTTGCAGTTTTGAGGATCCGATGTAGCTCAAAGGCTACATGAATTTTGGAGAAGAAATAGAAATGGGAGTATAAATTTGAAATGCCAATGGTTTTGATTCTTTTGATCATCGCGTCGAATGATTCTGAAAATGAATTAAAATGTAGTAGTCCGTTCGGGAGTCGCATGTAATGTACTCTCTGCTCTTTATCTTTTAGGATATATATATTTATTTATTTTCCGACGGCATGAAAGCATCATTATCTTATCCTTTGCTATGTCGTGGCATTGCATGTGTGGCACTTAATTAAAGAACATGATAAATGTCTTCCGCCTCCAGACGGGCCCAACTCTGTGTGCGGTCATTCGCATCCACTTTACCCGTAGTGGGGCAATTCGGTAATTTTGGTAATATTACGAAGGTGAGATGAGTTGGGAAAATTGGTCGATTGAGTGGTCGTCAATTACCGAAACGATGATAAGGCAGGCAGGCAGGCACCGTTTTTCATATTAGTTTATTAATTAGTTTTTTTAGAAAAAAAAAAAATCCCACCATCCGGTGTCGCCTTCCTTCATTGTGTGTTTCTCTCCGTTCATTCCTTTCCCTTCTTGCTGCTGCTGCTGCGACTTGGTAGAAAGGAAAAGGTGAGTTCTTCCTCCTTTTTTTGATCTTTATTCTCCTCTTGTTCATGTCTCGTTTCCTTCAAATCGAATCTGCCTGAATTTTGTTTCCCGTTTCATCTTGTTCTTCCCTGCTTGCCCTCTGACGCAAATTTCTTCTCCTACTGAGGACCAACGACCCTCGATGTCCTTTGCTGCGATCAAGTTTCCCTTTTTCTTCTTTTCAGCTGCTCGTTTATTTTGTTGACTGACCTAAAATTTGCTTTTGCGTACCGCCGGCTTCCCAAATTCCAGAAAACCATACGTTTTTTTCTTGCAAAGACTGTCAATAATAAATCTTTTTTTTTGAGCAACTGGAGTCAAGAATAATATTTTTTGGAAAAAAATTCCTGGAATTTGGTATAGAACAACAATGTTTTCTGTGAGGACCACAAAATTTTACTTTAACTATCCCGATTCCTTTGCGTTCAATAGTTCGCAAAAACTGCATGTTATTCCTATTTCCAGTTTGTGTTATGTCAGTAATTCCAAGCAAAATTAGGTACTTCCAGAAATGAAGGGAGGCAAAGGGAAGGGATCAACAAAGAAGGAAACAAAGGAATCACTGAAGCCTGTTGATGACAGGTTACTTCACTCTCAACACAACCACTTAAGCATCACTAGCAGTCTTCTAAATCAGCCATATTATTTGTTCTAGCATTTTTTTGTGTGCTTAGAAAATTATGTGGTCTTACATGTTTGTGTATTCTTGACGCTTTTTAAATGGTCTTATATATTGTTTTTCTCTCTCATAATTGTGTCTAGTGATTCCTTGTGGCCACATGTATTGAAGAAGTTATTCATTTGTTTTTCTTATTTTTGTTGATTGACAAGGTAGTGTTGTTGAAGTTGGACAATAAAATAGCAGCCACTGTCTTTTTGATGATGATCCTATATGCATGGTTCCTTGTCATTACCAGACTGGTTAGGAATGAAAAGATGCTATATAGGGGTACTTGTTGGTTGATCTTTGTAAATTTTCTTATTCGTCAGAAAGGTTGGGAAACGCAAGGCTGCTGCGAGGGCTGAGAATAGTAGCCAAAAAAGGACAAAGAAGGAGCAAAAGACCAAAAAGGATCCCAACAAGCCAAAGCGCCCCCCTAGTGCTTTTTTCGTTTTTCTGTGAGTGCCTCTGTTGATTCTAATAATCCACTATCAAGTTATTTTTGTATGAATTTTCCTCCAAAAATCAACTAATTCTTGTCGTGGAATATTCAGGGAAGAGTTCAGGGAGATATTCAAGAAAGAACATCCCAATGTGAAGGCTGTCTCTGCGGTGTGCCATTGTTTCATAAGAACATTTAACCATCTCATTTATTAGCTTAATTATTTGTGGAGAAGTGTTTGTTTTGATATTTAATGCGCTATTGAAGGTTGGCAAAGCTGGGGGAGAGAAGTGGAAATCAATGTCTGCTGCGGTATGTAACTTAATCTGCATGATGGATCCAACAATCTTGTCCATCAAAATATTATTTTACTGCCAGTGATAGATTGTTTATTCACTAATTTATATTAGGGATTGAATATCTCAGGTGCTGTGTTTGTTTATGTTCACATTTCATTCTTGAGAAAGCAAAGAAGTTTATGGACTATTTCCTTGGCTGTCTATAGATTATTTCTGGAGATTTTGAATGTGTCCATGTCCCAACTAATGCGACTAATTTTGGACCTTTGACTTGGAGTGGAGGGTTATAGTTGAGATGTAATTTGATTGCCTTATCCAATACTTACATTACATGTACATGAATTTGATTTGTAAATGATGCTGCTCTTTTTTTTTTTTTTTTTGGATCACAAGTCTCATATCTTTTGAGAGAAAGTTGAGTTGAGTTTTATATAATCTTTTCTTCAACTGAACTGTAATGGAAAAGATTATTCTTGACTGATGCAATGTCTTTTCCATTTTGTTCCCAGGAGAAAGCTCCATATGAAGCCAAAGCTGCAAAAAAGAAAAGTGACTATGAAAAACTGATGTCTGCTTATAACAAGAAACCGGTAATGACAGGAGAGAATCACACAAACATTTATGCAAAGCTTTATAATGTCCTTGTTAATCCATGGTAGTTTTATTCTGAACAACAGGAAAAAATGGGTGATCATGTTGATGAGGGATCTGATAGGTCCATGTCTGAAGTCAATGATGAGGATGATGAGGAAAGTGGAGAGGTGTGTTTTCTGAAACTCTACAGATTATAAAAATGTTTAATCTCTTGTATCTTCACCGTATTTGCAGTATGGAAGTTTGCTGTTTTAGTTTCGCTATGCATGAAAATTTCATATTAAAGATAAGCTTTGTTTTTCATCGAAACATGATCTGCTTTAGGTTGTTTGGTGTATTCAGAATAATTTCATTATTTTTACCTGGGGTTGATGGGTCATGGAACTTGGATTTGAGACCAAGCTGGTTTAGAAATCCATCACCAGGATCCATGTCTCTTGGAAATCCATTATATTTATCTTTTCCAATGGGAGAATGTTTTCTATTAGAGGTTAGTGTTTTTTTAGGGGTCTAAAATATTGAATCTCTTGGAAAGTAAGCCACTTTTCACTTTTTTGTAATGCCCTTTGAGCTTCTAGTAAGGATTTTTTTTTCTTATCAAGATTACAGATCAGGGTTATATCATCAAGATGGTGACATAACAATGATCAGGTACCCTATATGCAACATTACAACCCCAACCCATATGGGTTTTTTTTGAAACTCTACAAGAGTTACCATAAAAGAAAAAGGAATCATACACCTAAAAGCCTATTTCTTACCAGACAACCAAGTGCTGTGTCTCAGCTCCATCTCAGCCATAGTACCTTCTAAATAAACAGAAGAGTAGAAATCTAGCAAGGATTTAGGTGAACCATATAAACCTTTTTTGTCTTGTGTGACACGGTTCTTTCTTTATAATTTATATTCCTATGTAAGCCTGATTTGGGTTTAGGTGGTAATTGTTGATTGCATGAGATGACATAGTTGCACATCAGAAATGGTTACAAAAATTGCTGTATATGTATAGTGGGTTGTTGCAAATATCATTGGGTTGAAGCTTTTCAGATGATACCAGAAAAAGGATTTTGGGATATGGGTAATCCAGTTAAGCCTCTTTGTTTGGCTCTCTTGAACTGTAACGAGGTAGATGAGGTTATCAAACTATGTTCTGATTTTATTTTATAAAGATGGTTTATAATAGTGCAGTGGGTTGCTCTAAGCTATAAAGTTGCCTTCAGATAGGGTGTGTGTGATTGTTTTTCCAATGCTTTAATTGCCCGAGTAATCCAAGCTTTAATTTTTATTTCAGGTATTTCAATGTCTTTGTTATTTGTTTATGTGCCTGTGCTAAGGCTAAATAATCCTTTCTGATCTGGGAAAATTGTGCCGCATCTGTTTTTGGTTGTAGATGCTTTTGCATGACCATATTGGCCATTGAATAACTAGAGCCCCACATTTATACTTAAGTAGGTTGAGACACACAAGTGGATTGCAACTATTTATAGTAGTCATAACCATCAAACATGGTTTCTGCAGGAGGAGGACAATGAGGATGATGAGGACTGAAATTGCAAAGCCTTTGAACTGGGGCAATGATCAGGACTTAATAGGTTAAAATGCCCATCTGTTTGAAATGGGGAAAGAGCCAGTACTGCTTATACATTTCTTTTAACAACTCTGTCTGTCTTGTCTGTCTGCGTGTGGTTTTAGCGTATAACTTCGATTTCATTGGTGATGTAGATGTTTCTCCTATGCTTGTACCTATCTATTACTAGAACTAATAATATGTAGTTGTTAATGATTACTGTGATGTGAGAGAAAGAACTAGGCCTGTGCATTATTTGGTTAAAACCGAATTAACCGACCGAATCGAAACCAAATAACCAATTCAGTTTGGGTTATTCGGTTTTTGGTTCGGTTTTGAAAAAAAAAAAAATTAAAATTCGGTTTTACTTTGGTTTTTGATTATGAAAAACTGTAAAAATCAAATCGAATCGAATTATATATTATATATAAATATATAATATTGGTTTTGATTTTGATTTTTTATTTTAATTTAAATATAATTAAATTTAAATTAAAAAAATAAAATCGGTTTAAATTTTCGGTTTTCGGTTTAAATCGTTTGGTTCGGTTCGGATTCAATTTGTATAATATTCGGTTTGGTTTTCGTTTTTGAAAATTTGAAAATTTCGATTCGGTTTTAAACAAATGCATATGCATAGAAAGAATCATTTAGAATTTATTTCTTTTGCTAGACTTATAACTATTGTTATTTTATAAAGGAATTTGCAATTTGCTAATTTATGTTTTATTTGGCGTAATTGGTATTATCAAAATAAAAAAAAAGTTGATTGTATTTCATTTTGCAAATTGGCAATTGTAATGTAAACGCCTAAACGGGGGAGGCCTAGGCATTTGCACTGCGGTGTGGGACATTTTTTTAGAGATCCATATCGGCACGGGTGGTCTGACACTACCGGTCTATGTTCCCACTTGTCTGCAATCACGTGTGAACTCCGCGTTTTCTACCACTGCACAAGGGACCGGATTCAGGCCACAAGGCTAATATACATTCCAATCTCTTTTTCAAGTACTGTCTGTTTTACATCACAAAGAACACCGATACTTCGTGATCAAGCTGCAGCAATCTTTCTTGGCCGTATGTTGATGGGGTAGCCTTTCAGAGTCCGAGTTGTTGGGAAGAAAACCAGCCTGTCTTCCTCTGCCACATCCCATCTGCGGTGGCCATTAGTTTGGTTAGCGATCAATTTGTGTACCATAGCAGGAGGTGTTCAATTCAACAGCAGCAACAGGAAGTGGGGGAGTAAACCTACCTGTAAAGCGTGAGGAGATAGTGGAGGAAGACGGATATCTCAACACGGGCGAGCTCGTAGCCAGGGCAGAGCCGTGGCCCTCCACCAAATGGAGTGAATACATTCATTTGCTGGGGCGCATCCCTGTCCTGCACAATAATGCACAGCCAGTTCATGTAGTGCTCCTTTGATGGTCTCCAAAAGTAAAATAACAAGTATCAGTGGCGGATGTCACCTGCCATCTCCATGGATTGAAGGTTCTCGCGTCATTATAATACTCAGGATCCAGATGAACAGCCCTGAAGGATGCGAACACCATGCACCCTTTAGGAATGGTGTACCCTGCCAGCCCAAGAAGGTACACATACAAAGTTAACCTGAGAGTGAAGGCTGCTAAATATGCGAGAAACTCCTGAGGACAATGCAAACAAAAACCTACCTTTGACAGGAACATCAGCCATGGCCCGTCGAAAGACTCCGCTGGTGATATTAGCCAATCTTAGCGTCTCACTGATTACCTGGAGGCAGTTTAGATCACGTTTTCTTCACATATTTAGAACGCCATGGCCAAAACATGAACCTTGGGCATAAAAGCTAGTAAAAAGAAATTGGAACATTGTAATTTTAACCACTAGAATGAATTCATGGGACCGGCTTTGTATCTTACACATTGGGTGAAGGGCGTAGATTTATAGTCGATCCAATCCAATCCTTCTGAGTCATGCTGCTTCCTGGCTCTAATCGCATCATGCTCATCCTGTTTAAGCAAACATTAAATAAAGGCGATATAGCCATTGAGTTATGGATGCCTCTGTTCGGCTCAGTAGTTTTTTATTTTTATTTGGATATTATTATTCTGAAAATCCCGATTGGATCTGATCCGAAGTTCACTGCAAGGGAAACTATGAGAAAGTAGAAGAAAAGAAAAAAAGATAGCAATAAAGAAAGAAGAAAGCTAGTTGCAAAGGTGGGGGGAAATGGAAAGGGACGACGGGGGCGGAAGAGAGCAACACAGTCAAAACTCTTTTGTTGTCCTCTCCTCATCGTGCCTTGGGGAGTTGGAAGCTTTTGTGTTGTGGCGCTGAAAGGATACTGGAGAACAAGAAGAATAGAACAGCAACGAGGACAAGGAACAAGGAAGACGAGGATGAAGAAAGACTCCAGTAAAGCGAAAGGGAGGGCGCTCGAATACGACGAGGAGATCTGGAAGAAGAGTTTATCAAAAACAAAAAAAAAATAATTATAACCAGATGACGGGAATTTTTTTTTTAAAAAACTAACAAATTAGAAGAATACTTGAAGAAGGGCGAGGGCAGGAGGATGGTCGGTGAGGAATTTGACGGCGAGGGTCATGATGGTGGATGTGGTCTCGTAGCCGGCCACCAGCAGCGCCAGAATCAAGTCCACGATCTCATCCTCGGACAAGCCCCCATCTTCGGCTTCCAGCAGCTCCTCCAACATATCCTTCCTTTTCTTATTTCTGCTTTCGCTCACATGAGAGCCATCTTCTTCGTCGCCATCATTTTCTTGTTCTTCTTTGGCATTCCTCATCGTCATCATCTTTTCCTCTCTCCTCTGCCTCACCACCCCTCTCAGCGCTTCTGCCACCTTGCTCCGCGCCTGAATTTCAATTTCGACTTTCCCCAAATTATCATATAGCGAAACAGTGAATAGATGATGTTAACATCATCCAAACCACATCACCACCCGCGAGATCAGAACTCGCATCCGCATCCATTGACGAATATGGAAGAACAGAAAAAAGTAAAACAAAAAAAGAGAGAGACAAATACTAGTGAGTTAGGTGAGGGTTTGATTGAAGAAGCTGTGACAGACAGACCTGGAGAGCTCTGCCGTAGGTGGTCCAGGAGGAGAGGAAAGACGGGAGGGCCAGCGGGATGGAGAAGAAGGCGTCGATGACTAGGAGGTACTCACGGCGAAGGCTCTCGGTCCATTCCCCTGGATCGAAGCTCATAAGCTGCTTGACAGTCAAGTCGAAGGTGACCTTCTTGGTCTCGTCGAGAAGGCGGACGGTGGGGGAGCCCTGGCACTGCCAGGAAAGTAGGGCAACGCGGACGAGGCGGTCGATGTCGGGGAGGAGGGCGTGGCGTAGGGCGGATGGGGAGGAGAAGCGAGAGAGGATGAGGGAGTGGATGCGCTTGTGGAGGGAGCCCTTGAGGAGGAGGAGAGAGTGGCGGCCCAGGAGCGTGGAGATGGAGGATGGATAGCTGCACGCAAAGGAGCGGCCCTCGCCGGCAAGGACCAGTCTGTTGAAGTCCGGGTCGGCGGAAAAGACGTGGCGCTCGCCGAAGATGTGGGTGGTGAAGAGCCTGCCGTGCCTGCTCACCCGTTGGTCGATGAAGGGCTCGGGGTCCTCGGTCTTGTACGCAGCCACCAGCTTGAGAGTCTCGCCGATCACTGGAAGGTACAGATCGCCGGGAGGAAGCAACCCCTTCTTCTTCACCTCCTCGTCCTCCTTCTTATCCTTTCTTCTTCCTCCGGTGAAAAAGAGAGAGTACCGATGATGGTTCAGGACAAAGAACGCAACAATGATCGGGAGCAGGGTGAGAAGCAAAGTTAGATCCGGGGGCGGACAGTAAGCCAACATTTGGAGGAAAGCAGAGGGTAGCGCCATCACGAGCACAGAGAGAGCTGGAGAGAGAGAAGGGAACTGAGCTTATATAGGCTATACCATAGATGGGAAGTAATCACACAAAGAAGGAATTGACCAAAATGACTAGCATTCTCTCTCTCTACTAATAATTATTATTAAGAGTATTTATTTACAATTTTTAAATTTTATTTTATTTATCAATTTTTTTCGGAATTTCAGTATATATAATTTTTTTTCTTTTTAATTTATTATTTATAACCTTCTTATTTTTATTTAGACAAAATTTTTTCTAAAAATTTTATTTTTATTGTCTATAATTTTATAACTAAATCCTTTAAAATTATTAATTTTTCATTCTCTATTTTTTTCTCAAATGTTCATAAATAAACTTTCAATTAAATTTTAAATACAAATTACATATTTTATATATTTATAAATAAAATCCTCAAATATTTTTATTTATAAATAATTCTAAATTTTAATATTTTTTAAATAAAAATTTATAAAGAGGACCTTAAATGTTTAAAATATTTTACAAACCATCCATAAAATTTTAAATTATAAGTTTAATATTTGTATATTTATAAATATACCCCTCAAATATTTTATTTATAAATAAGATCAAATTTTATCTTTTTTTAATAAAAATTTTACAACATTGAAGGTTTTAAAACTTAAATTTTTAAATGGCAAGTTTAATATTTGTATATTTACAAATAGACCTCTTAAGTCCAAATTTTATCAATTTTTTAATAAAAATTCACAATATTGAAGGTTTTAAATTTGATAGTTGTACATTTATAAATAGACCCCTTGAATATTTTTATTTATAAATTAGTCCAAATTTTATTATTTTTAAAATAAATTTTACAAAAAAGACGGTGAAGGTTTTAAAAATTAAAATTTTAAATTACAAGTTTAATATTTTGTATATTTACAAATAGACCCCTTGAATATTTTTATTTATAAATAAGTCTAAAATTTATTATTTTTTAAATAAATTTTTACAAAAAAGATATTGAAGTTTTTAAAACTTAAAATTTTAATTTACAAGTTTAATATTTGTACATTTATAAACAAAGTCCTTGAATATTTTATTCATAAATATGGTCAAACTTTATCATTTTTAAAATAAAATTTTACAAAAAAGATACTGAAGGTTTTTAAACTTAGAATTTCAAATTATAAGTTTAATATTTGTAAATTTACAAATAGATCTTTTAAATATTTTTATTCAAAAATAAGTCCAAATTTTATTATTTTAAAATAAAATTGTACAAAAAAGACACAAAAAATTTTAAAACTTAAAATTTTAAGTTACAAGTTTAATATTTATACATTTATAAACAAACTAGTTTATTATTTGTATTTATAAGTAAGTCCAACAGTTATATTGTTTAAAGAAAATGTGACAAAAACGTACATAAAGGTTTAAACCTCAAAATTTTACTATTACGTTTTAAGAGTATCTAGTTTTCAAATAAACCCCTTTCAACTGATTGTTCATAGGACAGAAAGTCCCAGGGTATCAGTTTTCACCTTCAACTGTTAGGACAAAAGCGAATTGAAGGCCGGAAAATTTAAAAGGTGAGTATGGATCAAGTGTATATGGGTATCTTTATTTCCATCGACCCCCTTGCACTGGTTAGTATAAGGTTAAAGTTGGGGTAGAAAGAATAAAGATTCCAGGGGGCGCGTTGGAATAGAGTACCAAATTATAAATTTGTTAATTTGGAAATCCAAGTTTTACAAACCTTCAATATTATTTTTATCACATTGTATTTTAAAAATAAAGAAATTTTGGACTTATTTATAAATATCAAATATTCACATTGAGAATCTATTTGTAATTGTACAAATTATGAAACTCTGTATATTTTAACATTCTAAGTTTTCCACTTTCAATATACTTTTTTATAAAAATTATTCTAAAATGATAAGTTTGGAATATTTATAAATTAAAAATATTCAATGGTCTATTATAACAATCTTTAAATATTCAACCATATAATTGAAATTTTAAGTTTTGCAACCTTTCAGTTGTCCTTTTTGTAACTTTTCTTTAAAATAATCAAATTCGGCTGATTTCTGAATTAAAATTATTCAAGGGAACTCATTTATAAATATACAACTCATTAAACTTGTTAATTTCATTTCACGGTTTAACCCTTTCGATGTCTTTTTATAAAAATTTTGTTTTAATAATGTTGACTTGAATTTGGACTTATTTATACATAAAAATATTCGCGGAGGAATTTATTGCTAAATGTACAAATATTAAAACTTATAATTTAAAATTTTTAATTTTTAAAACGGCTTCAATGATTGTTGAAATTTTATTTAAAAAATGATAAAAGTTGGACTTATTTATAAATAAAAATATTTGAGTGGTCTATTTGTAAATATATAAATATTAAAGTTGTAATCTAGAATTTTTTGTTTTAAACCTTCAATATTATAAAATTTTTATTAAAAAAATAAAATTTGGAGTTATTTATAAATAAAAATATTTGAAGGGTCTATTGTCCAATAGATGAATATTAAACTTGTAATTAAAATTTTTACGAAGAATTTATTGGTAAAATATTTCAAATATTTAAGGTCCTCTTTGTAAATTTTTATTTAAAAAATATTAAAATCTGGATTTATTTATAAATAAAAATATTTGAGGGGTCTATTTATAATTATATAAAATATGTAAACTATAATTTAAAATTTAATTATGGGTTTATTTGTAAATATTTTTAAGAAAGAGTAGAATATGAGAAATTAAGAATGTTAAAGGATTTAGTTGTAAAATTATAGAGGGTAAAAATAAAATTTATAGAAAAAAATTTGATTAAAAAATAATCAGAGAAATTATAAGCAATAAATTTGAAAATAAGAGAATTATACGTGGATACTAAAATCACGAGGAGTTTTTGATAAATAAAATAAATGTTGAGAAATTGTAGATAAATACCCCTTATTATTATACACAAACAGAAACAGATCACAGTGAGATAATGTTCCGCCACAGGGAATGTAGCCATAGTATCTTTTCCTTCTTTTTCATTTATTATTATATGTTATACAAGACAATCAAAATCAGATCCAGTCCAATCGTGTAAATTGTAAAACAAGTGGCAAACTAGCAAAGGTAAGAACAATGTCATTCAAAACACATAAGTTTGATAAGGGGACAAAATTGTCAGAACTTTCTTACCTGTAACCCTTCTTCAAAACCTAAGGCACCCATTCGTCCACATGCTCTCCAATTCAAACCAAAGTTTAAAGTTTCAGCCGAAATCGAAACACTTCAACCGAAACATTTCGGTTTTAGTTATGAGTGAAATATTTCGGTTGATTTGGTTTCGATTTTATGCCCGTCTCACGTTTGCGCCTTTGCCCGTTCTGTCGCAGGCCTCCCGCCTGCGCCCACCCCACACTTGCTCCTGCACCCTTGCATCGGCCTCATGCTAGCACTCGCGCCCTTGCCAGCTTGGCCACCGCGTTTGTGAGCTCGCGCCGACCTCTGGCACCCGTGCTCGAGCACGAGCGCTAGTGTGCTCGCCAGCCTGGCGCTCAAGTTCTCGCCGGCCTCGCATCAGCACTCGAGCCCTTGTTAGCATCACGCTTGCGCCCGAGCCCTCATACCAGCCTTACGCTTGCACTCTCACCCTCGCCAGCTTGGCCTCCACACTCGCGCCCTCATCGGCCTGGCTCTAGCACCTGCGCCCTCTCACCGGCCTTACACCCGCGCTCACGCTCTCGCCGACCTGACCCCCACGCCTGCGAGCTCGAGTCGGCCTCTGGCACCTACGCCCGAGCTCGAGCTTGAGCGTGCTCGCCAGCCCTCTCCGGCCTCACGTTTGCGCCCATGCCTGCGGCCTCGCAGGCCTGGTCCCCACGCTCGCGCCCTTGCATCGGCCTCTAGTGCCCACGCTAGTACCTGAGCTCTCACCAGTCTCGCGCCCTCACCCAAGCATTTGTACCCTCGTGAGCCTAGCCCCTGTGCTACGCCCTCGCACTGGCACTCGCGTGCTTGCCAACTTGGCCCCCGCATCGGCCTTTGGCGCCCGCACCCACCTACTCAAGTGAGCGCACTCGCCAGCTTGGCGTTCATGTCCTCGCTGGCCTTGCGCTCGAGCCCTTGCGCCGACCTTACACTCGCGCTCGCGTCCTCACGGGCCTGACCCCTACCCTCGAGAGCTCACGCCCGCGCCAATGCCCTCACTAGCCTAGCTTTGACGCCCTCATCATCCTCGCGCTAGCGCTCGCGCCCTCGCCATCCTGGCCCACGAGCGAGTGCCCTCATGCTTTCACCAGTTTCTACCAAAGGATCGTTCACATGCATGGAACTATTTATGTACATGAGTTTTTGGTTTATGGGCTATTTCATGAATGTTTCAGAAATTTTAAAAAATATTATAATATTTTTAATTTGAAGTTAAAAAATAATTAAAATTAAATTAAATTTTGGTCAAAATATAATTAATAAATAAATAAAATATTTTTGTCAAAACGAAAATAAAAATAGTTTGGATCGAAATAAACTGATTTCTCTAAGTGTCGAAACTGTTTCCGTAATCAAAATTTATATGCAAACCATTTTGAATATTTGTTTCTAATAAATTTATATTGAATTACAGGGATTAATACTACCGACCAATTCAGGTTGATATACACTTAAAATTCTTAAACACAAATATATATTATTCAAGAAATTTATGTAAATCAAAGTAGAATTACGTAGGGGTTTATAAGTAAAAAAATCTTTAGTAAATTAAATATAATTATTATTTCTAAATTTAAAGATTGGTTTACCCACTAAGTAGTTGCCTATAAAAATTAATTTAAATTAATTTAAATTATATTTACTATTATATAAAATTATTAATAATTTTTAAAATTTTAAAAAATTATAAAATTTTTTATTATATTTTTAATTTGAAGTCAAATTATAGTCAAATTTTGATCAACACGTAATTAATAATTTAAAAAATATTTTTGTCAAAACCGAAACAAGAATTGTCTCAGCTGAAACGACTAAAACGGTCGAAACATATCAACTATGCTGGGTGCCGAAATCGAAACTAAAACTAAAATTTAAAATTTTGATTCAAATATCCATTAGAACCACGTTTACGACTTGTCAAAAAAAAAATGACATTGAAAATATGAGGAGTGATCACTCACAGATTTCCAAACACATTATCTGACTTTTTTTGTTTGGTTGGATGATTTACTTCGTCATAACTCAAAGGCTAACAATAATAATACACTTGAACCCACAAAAGACAAACCGGGCTTGTCGCTTTCTGGGTTGTGCTCTCCGCCAACTGACTGAACTGAACTTAACCGAACAACAAGTAAATGTGCGACCTGAGTGCACCTTAATGCTTTGCAACCCACATAGAAAACTACAAAATCACTAATAGCATCCTAGGTTCACAACGAGATCTACAAGACAAAAGACATGAGCTGCTGAATCTGATACATTTTTAAATGAAATGGGAAAAAAATTCTTCCATTATGGGCATTAAATTGACTATGACCCAAGTGCAATGTGTAATCTTCATTACCATTAGATGTGGAGTCTGGATGGATGGTTCACGAGTTGTTCCAATAGGAGCCTCGAAATGGATGGTCTCATGGGAGTATTAAGAAACATTTTTCAATGGTCCCTCGCGTTAATTACTTGTCATGAAATTAAAGCCAAAGGAGCAAGGCTTGATTTGTAACAAACATCGCTTAAAATTGGACCAGCAAAATCGAAAAAGATACAAACAGATTCAAACTTATATAACCATCGAATTCTTTAAAAATCATAGTTATTGACAAATAAAAATTTGAAACATAATTGAAGATGAGACTCAAATCAAGTTACTAGACAAACGAACAAAATATTTGTCGGAAAGCATCATAAGACAACTCATTTAACATCAAGGCAGGAAAAATATAAATGTCAAAACTGATACAAATAACAACTTGCAGGAAATATGTGAATCCACCGCGTACTATAGAAGGATGAGCGGCCATTTTACTCAAAAAACAAGAGGAACAAGGTGGGGAAGAAATCTTTCATACCAATATTATCATTAAATGAGAACAAAGTTCATAATAACCAAAACAGAGTGAAATAATATTGCAGCTTGCAACCTCAACAAGACTTGCAATAAGAATAGCTTCATAATCACTTTTGTCAGCTGCAAATGATAATATTCTCAGAAGGAATTTGGTCAAATAAGCACAATATTTCTCAAATAACTAATTTTCCTCGTATTTGGCTTTTCCTTGAGATAGATGTAAAATTCAAAAATTGCATTTAAATTTCATCACTCAAACGTTGATTACCAATAATCTTTACATGAGCAACAACCTTCTGCAAAACGATGGAATCGATATCGGTCTCTTAAATAAATCTCCCTATTGTAGACAATTGATATGAGCTTGGCAGCTTGGTGACAATCGTCACAGACGCGAAGGTTCTTTGCAATCCGGATTGGCCCTGGAGCATGTATACTGATGAGCCCAAAAGCAATTGCTATCTTCTCGCTGTGGAGATTCAGAGCTCGTTCTGCTACATCTTCGTCATCTGTTATATCTTGCAACACTTGTGCCTTGTCCGGCACATAACCCACTTCCTTTAACTTTAAGGTGATCTCCTCTAGTTTCAGATATATCTTCTCCGACAGAGGGTGGGTTGCATCTCCAGCCAGAAACTCATGAATCACACCATTAACTTCAACTGAACTACAACCGGCTTCCTTCTTGAGTCCAGCATCCTTCATCAGCTTTCTCAACCTTGTGACGCCATCCCGTTTCCTGGTCTTGGCGTATAAATTAGACAAAAGCACATACGCCCCATCATTCTTGGGATCCAGCTCAAGAAGACGTTCGCAAGCCTTCTCCCCCAGCTCCACATTTTTGTGAAGCACGCAAGCTGCTAGCAGTGCACCCCATGTAGAATTACAAGGCGGCATTGGCATATGTTCGATGAGTTTCCTTGCTTCTTCCAAAAGACCAGCACGTCCGAGCATGTCAACCATGCATCCGTAGTGTTCAACTTTAGGCTCAATGCCATAAACTGGAAGCATTTGGCTGAAAACCAACTTCCCCCAATTGACCAACCCAGCATGGCTGCAAGCACGAAGGATGTTGGTAAGGGTCACATGGTTGGGCCGAACCTGGGCGTCCTGCATTTGCGAGAAGAGGTCCAAAGCAGCCTCTCCTTTTCCATGCATTGCGAGCCCTGCAATCATTGCACTCCAAACGAATACGTCTTTCTTCTCTGCAGTTCTGAACACCTCTAGTGCCGTGTCCAAGTCCCCGCACTTGGTGTACATGTCGATGAGCGAGGCAGCAAGATGAAAATTCAAGTGGAAGTTATTCATCTTGATGTACGCATGAATCCAGCATCCCAACCCCAGCGCGCCCAACCGGGAGCATGCCGATAGAGCAGCAACGAGCGTGGCCTGATCAGCTTTTACAGTAGAACGCTGCGACTCATGAAACAGAGCAAGTGCTTCTTTTGGTTGGCCGTTCTGTTCGTAGCCTGAGATCAATGCATTCCAGGATGCAATACAACGGTTGGGCATTTCATCAAAAACACGCCGGGCAGCTTTGAGATCCCCTGCCTTGGCATACCCAGTAAGCATTGTAGTCCACGAGATGAAATCTCTTTCCTTCATTGCAACGAATATCTGCTTAGCGTCTTCCATACTCCCACACTTGGCATACATGTCGAGCATAGCATTCATCAGAATCAAGCTCCGATCAATAATACCACTGGTTTCAATGTAAGAATGGATCCACTTCCCAAATTCCAAATCACCTTTCTGTGCACAAACAGAGAGAACGCCGACCATCGTCACATCATCTGGCCGTACAAGTCGGAGTTGTTCCATTTCTCGAAACAGCTCCAAAGCCTCGTCAGGGCGCCCGGCCTGCGCGAAGGCGGTGATGATGGAATTCCAGGAAACCACGTCTCTCACGGGAGATTTCCGGAATAGCTGGTAGGAAAGGTCCAGTTGACCGCAAGCAGCATACAAGTGAATGAGAGAATTGAGGATGTAGACGTCCGAGTTGAAGGCGGATTTGACGACCATAGCATGGAGCGCACAGCCCTCCCTCAATGCCGAGAGCTTTGCAGCAACTTTTACGACAAAAGGGTAGGTGAACTTGTCAGGAGCATGGGGACCATGACAAAGCATCCGGTGGAACAAAAGAAGGCCGGTGCGTGGGTCGGAGCTGGAAGCATGGGCGCGAATGAGGGCGTTCCAGCAGTAAAGATTTGGTTGGGGAATTTGATCGAAAACCCGGAGGGCATAGTCAAGGTCTGGGGAGGGGGAGAGCGAGCAGGCAGCTAGGAGTGTATTGGAAGAGTAAGGTTCAGAGAAGAGGCCAAGGCGGAGCAAGCGGGCATGTAGTTGCCGCCTAAGACGAGGTGTGCTCTTGGATTTGTGGTCGCGCAGAAGGACAAACAGGGCAGGGTCAGGAATGGAATGGAATGGATAGTCGTTATACCTTGGGGCGGAGCCAGTTCTCGGAGGAGAAGAAGAAGACGGTGAGGACAGGGATGCCCCAACGGCAGGAAAGGACGATGTCGTTCTTGAGGGGCCGGCAGGCGGCCTCTGGCCAGCGAAGACCGGCAAACCCCTGGCCCTCGCCCACCGGGAGTGGCCGTCCAGGATGATGGCCACGTGCCTTGGCAGCGACTCCCTCCGCAAGCAAGTCGGTAGCACATTGACCTCGTCGTTTGCCCCTCGACCAATCCCGATCTTCGTCTCATTATCGGCGGCCGCCGACGATGATTGCAAGGCAGAGGCCAACGACGGCTGATCGCGGAGGTGTAGGGGCCTGAGACGGAGGAGGCGATCGTACGACTGAACCGGTATCGGAAAAGGAGGAGAAGGAGAAGGCCGGCGAAGGCGCGAGACAGATAGGGGGAAAGGAGGTGATGATTGGGCCGGAATCGACGGCGGGAACATCTGATCGTTGATTGATTAATTTCCGGGGCAATAGTGGATATGGTGGTAATGTAAGAAATAATGTACGCGACGTTCAGTTGATCCACGGCATCTTTGAAGAGCGACCGGATTTTTTTTGCTTTGGCAGTGAATTTCTGATTTTGACATGCTTCACAAAAAAAAAGAGAGAGATTTTTTTTATTCTTATTGTAAGGAATTTGATTCTTATTTTTATTTGAATTTTACAAAAAATGTAACTTACAAAAATCAGGATTGGACTTATACTTAACTATTTAATAGTGATTTTGTAATATCAGTAATATACTTGTTTGATAGAGATTTTGTATTATCAGTAAGTTCAATTTAAGTATAAGTAATTTTTTAAAATTTCTCGATTAAAATTTTTTTTTCTTGGGCTAATGAAGAGGTATGCGGTGTTACAAGTGTCGGCATCTAATTATGTGAACTTAAAGTTTGATGAATACAATATAAATTATCCTATTAAAATGTATTAGTGTAAAATGATGTTTGTATATTGCCTAATATAGCTTGATAAGGTTCAAAAGTTATAATCCATGGGTTGAAAAGGTATAAAATCAAACAGATTCAAACTTATACAACCACTGAATTCTTTAAAAATTATAATTGTCCGCAAACAAAGATTTGAACACAATTGAAGACGAGACTCGAATTAAGTTACCAGACAAATAAACCAAATATTTGTTGGATAGCATCATAAGACAATTTATTTAACATCAAGGCAAGAAAAATGTAAATATCAAAACTGATACAAATAACAACTTCCTGAAAATATGTGAACCCAAGACATATTATAGAAGGATGAATGGCCATTTTGCTCAAAAAACACCAGATACAAGTTGGAAAAGAAATCTTCTATACCAGTACTCTCATTAAATGAGAAAAAAGGTCATAATAACCAAAACAAAGTCTGAGATGAAACTATAGCTTGCAATCTCAAGAAGGTTTGCAATAAGAATAACTTCATAATGGCTTTTGTTAGCCGCAAATAATAATGTTTTAAGAATGTCTTTAGTTATTCAAGTCAATGTGTTTTTACAATGACTACCAATTAAAAAAGAAGACCAAGGTAGGCAACAAAGACCTACCCAAAGCAAAATAAAACAAAGCAGACAATTGTATATTCAAGTCGAGAGTTGTCCAGCATACTGAAGTTTTTCATTCACCAACATTGCAGGGAGGCACTAGCAATTATTGGAAGCAAAAGCAAATCCTTGCTTCATTGCCCTGCAAGCAAAGGTGTAAAAATCAATTATTAGACCAGCACTCTTCATTTCCCAAATTTTTATGAGAACATCAATCAAAAAAAGCAAAGGAGGCTAATTAAGAGTGATATAGATACATCTACTACAATGTTACAAATAGAACCCAACAAGGGATGCACATAACCTTTGTTCTATAGTAAAAGCCAAAGTAAGTGGATGTAACGTCCATAGTTAACCCTTATTGCTATAATTAAGCCTCCCTTACAGTTCTGTTATAAGTTGGATGACTAGAGATTGGATTAAAGATCTACTCTTTGAAAATCCATCTTTCATAAATTGTAATTAACCTGTGTGTCTCAGTTTCTTGATCAAAAGCACTTTTCCTTATTGCACGAAACATAGATATTTTAGAAGAAGGCAGAGAAACTTAATATCACTAGTGGAGACAAAGAATTTCATTTCTCTCATACATTTGTTTCTTCCTACCTACAAAGCAAACAAATATTGGAAGTATCTTCCTTTCCAAATATACAAATGCAGAAGAAGCTATGTCTAAATGTACAAATCTTTCTATATTGAGGTCATAGTCTACCATTTAGATAGTTCTTTGACCAAAGCGCCTCTGTCTTTTTTGATATGAAGCCAAAGCCTCAACATAGTCAGACTCCACAAAATCTGGCCAATTAGACCTTGCAAAAAAAAGCTCCGAATATGCAGTTTGCCATAGCAAGAAATTGCTTAATCTCAGCTCTCCACTAGTTCGAATAAGTAGGTCCGGGCATTGAAAATCCCCATTGCTGTTTGTTTGTAATTGTTCTGCAATCAAAGACTCTGTGATGTCTGCTGGTTCTAGTATTCCATGCTTCACTTTTTCAGCAATCTTCTGGCAAGCATGCACTATGTCTTGTCTTCCACTGTAACCAATTGCCACAATCAATTCAAGTCTTTGGTTGTTGTTTGTTAAATTTTCTATTTCTTTCACCAGCTTCTGTAGAGATTGTGGAAGACGTGAGGAGTCACCAATTATACGCACCCGTATACCTTCCCTGTGAGCACATAGAGAAGAAAAAAAGTTTTTAAAAAGCGAAAAATCTAGAATTAATTCTTAAAAAACTAATCTAAATCGTGATTTTGAATAAGATATTTCTATGTAACTTCTAATAAAAAGATAAAGCGTAAATACACGATAAAAAATTTTCATGCATATCATGAAAATATTCAATCCTTGAGAGAAAAAAAAAGAATTAACAAATACACACAGGAGGTCATATATCCAATTTTCAAATATCCAAATATGGTGGCGTTCAGTCATTCTGTATCACAAATCAAGTAGGCAAGAGAGTTAGCAGGGCAATGCAAGCGCGGTGATTTCATCATTAGATAATATAGGGTACCACAATTTTAACAGATCCGAGCAAAAATTATTGCTTGATACTTGAACAGTCCTAAGAGCTCAGCATTGAAGTTTTCCCCATGTAAATTATCTCTAATTGGAAATTGAGACAAAGAAACAACTTGGATTTAGTAAATATATTATCTGCATCTAAGAGAAAGATTTGGGGTTATTGCTCCAGGTAACTTACGAAGTGTAATCTAACTAGTTTGGGGTTATTACCTGAGAAAATCCCCAATATTCTCCTTGAGAACGCTCTCGAATAACATCATCAGGAAATCGACCTCAGGCTGCAGCGCAGCAAGGAGCAAATCAGTCAGGTAATAATATGCAGCATTGGATAAAGAAAAGCTAATTGGAATGGAATTGATGGTCATTATACCTTGGGGCGGAGCCAGTTCTCGGAGGAGAAGGCGAAGACGGTGAGGACAGGGATGCCCCAACGGCAGGAGAGGGCGATGACGTTCTTGAGGGACCGGTAGCCAGCCTCGTGGCCAGCGGAGACTGGCAAACCCCTGGCCCTCGCCCACCGGGAGTTGCCGTCCATGATGATGGCCACGTGCCTCGGCAGCGACTCCCTCCGCAAGCAAGACGGTAGCACATTGACCTCATCGTTTGCCCCTCGTCCAATCCCGATTTTCGTCTCATTATCGGCGGCCGTCGGCGGTGATTGCGAGGCAGAGGCCAACGAGGACAGATCGCGGAGGTGGAGGGGCCTGCGACGGAGGAAGCGATCGTACGACTGAACCGTCAGTGGAAAAGGAGGAGAATGAGGAGGCCGGCGAAGGCGCGGTGGCGAGACAGAGAGGGGTGAAGGGGGTGATGAGTGCGCCGGAATCGACGGCAGGAACATGATTGATTAATTTCCGGGGTGATTTTGGACACGCTGGTCTCGGGTAATAAATAATGTGGCATTCGGTAGGTCCACGGCATCTACCCGAGCCACAGGTTTTGTTTACGGTGAATTTCTGATTTTGATCTGTTTAAAAAAATTGATTTTTGTGAATTTTATCGTAAGAAATTTTGATTCTTATTTTTATCGAAATTTTACAAAAGTTAGGATTCAATCTACGAATTTAAATACAAAAGGTATAACCAGACTGAAGAATTAAAATTCAAATCCTAGAATATATTAAGATATTTTAAATAACAAATCACTACATATCATCCATCCGTCACTGTCCCTAATCCTTGCTTTCTATTCTAACTCAATAAGAACTAAGCTTTTAAATTCTGATCGAAATATTTCAGTTTTAATCAATGCCAAAATATTTCGGCGATAGTGTCTACTGCCTTGTTCAACTCGTTCGCCAACACATTGATCTTGCATTCCTCTGTGCTCTCCCGAGGGTCAGCAACGAAGCATGAGGATGTAGTTGAAGCATCTCCATTGGAACTCTGCAACAATCATTTAATATGTGTTAGTTTGTATGAGGCAATTTTTAGTATGATTAAAGTTGGGTTGTTTCAGAAGGCCCGTTGGCAAGTTTTCTATGCAGCCCATCAATTCACAAGCTGTCTATCGGCGTCCATGTGTGATGGGAAGTTCTATGTTACTGATTGAAAGGGGATCCATTCTCGAGCAAGCGGCTTGACCTATTTGTTCAATTATCTATGTCATTTTTCTCCGTTTCCTTGAATAGCTTAATACTCATTTAGTCTTTTTTTTTTTTGAAGTCAACAACACTAATGGCTATAGGGTTGCTTTACGAGAGATCGGCACACCCATTAATTATGAAGATTCTTCTGGTAAGAAATTTTGTTTTGGCAGTTGTTTAGATTATTCTTCCTATTATAGTTATTTAGCCAGATGAATTGTTAGTTGGTTAGTCATGGTAGGAAAACTGAATACTACTCATTTTGCAATTATAATTGTGGCACTTAGAAGTTGGTTGTAACCTTCCACAGGAATTTGTCTTATATTTTTGGATTTCATGTTCTATAGCCTGAAAACTTCTCTCTTTCTCTCTTTGTTTTAAAAGCAATTCAAGATAACTCTATACCTCAAGATTTCCAAATAACATGGCTTATTGAGTGACCAATGAAGGGCAACTCATTGTCAACTTGAGAGGTTCCTGTGGACCAGTAGATATCTAAAAAAAATCAGAATGAGCTTGAATAATCAAGAGATTTACTACTCTAAGTAATGGCTGAGTGAGGTTTACTTCTGAAATAAAGGCGTTAATCTTGACTTGATTTGTTTTATTGGCTATAGAGCACGAATATTCATCTTAAACGTATGCTTACATTTTGCACTATTGACCAACTATACAACTGTCTAATTAAGGTAATCTGATTAATGAATATTAATGTTTATAATTTATACATGGAGTGTCATTAATAACACTGATGTTGATTATTTATCTTCAAATAGTGTTTCAGATGATTAGTACTTATGTTTTGGGTTTATTCATTACTTGTCATTTATTCTTTCGGTTTTAGAGAAACTAAGTTGTTTTTCTTATAAATGCATCATAATACACATTGACTAGAATGAATATAATGTATTAAGTTACCATTATTTAATATTTTTAATGCTGTAACAACTAATTAGTTTGCAAAAGGTAAGTGGACGATGTTACTCTGCTGGGCTTCCTCAAAATGATATTAATTTATGAAGCTTTGTTTGTTTTTTTCTTTGGCAGGTTGAAGATTTGTTTGTTGCTCATTTGTTATGCATTTGCAAATTTAACAGAGGCACTTTCACCCTTTTAACAGAGGCACTTTCTATTCCAAAGCTTTTTTTGGCTGGCCAGCTGCCAGCACAACAAAATGCCATAGTAAGTCAATTATCAAGTATGTAAATTCTTTATTGTCGAAGCTGCTTGGAAATTTAGCATGGAGATATTTGTATGCTGATGTTCTTTCTCTGTCCTTTTCGATTGACGCATATACAATTGTAGAGTTTATTCTTGTGTTGAACGGATGAAATCCTTTCCTGAGTATCTGGATCTAATCTTTCACTCTTGGTTGCCATATGTATCATAAGGTTGTTGTCATGGACTAGTGCTAAATTGTGGACGGTGTAATGATCTTCTTGGCTCCTCTGATTTGTTATACCTCCACTTATGTAGGTTTGTCTTGACCCAAATGTAAGAAACATATCAGAACTTAAATATTGGCCGGAGTTTCACAACGGTGTTTCAGCTAAACTGAGGTTGGCACAGTTTCAGGTTAATAAGATTTCTCTGAGTCTTCTTATTCTGTGGTCATTTATGCATCCAGTATTGCTGACTATGGTTGGACTCGTGTTTCTTGAGTGGATTTGTCTTTTTCTTTATCTAGGGTCAAATGTCAAGAACATGGATAAAATAAGATAAACCAGCGGAGCTAAATGTTACTAATGCTGGAGTTCTTCTGGCTTTGGGTTTGCATGAACATTTACGTGTTCTGAAGATGACCGATGTATGTAAATACCTTGCCCGGGTATACACCTTATGTTCTTATTATGTGATTGCATCTTGATGGAGCTTCTCTTTTTGGTTCCTCAAAACACATGGTCATTATCTTTGAGAAGTTGCATATAAAATGAGCTTATTCTTCTTATTTTGGTGTCTATATTTTGCAACTATGTTCAGATCATGGGTTTTTACAGCATAAATCAGATGACAAACAAATTGTTTCTTTCATATGCACCTTCTAATTTGTTGTTGCTTCAGCTCATTGATTTCTTTTGATCCCTCTTTACCATGTCGAGGGCTCTAATTTACTTGGTTCTTATGTTACTACAGTGCAACTGTTGTGTTCTGCAGTTTTTTCGTTGTCTTTTTATCCTCATAAATTTTCACAATTCCTTAGTGCTTCTCACCATTTTTACCTCCAGTAAACCACTGGTCCTTGGGTATTTTTGTTCTGCTGTTATTTTCTGCTGATATATTGGAATTTCCAAGTCTGTGTCTGGTTTCCAAACATGTTTGAAGGTGTAGAATATCTGCATGCCTGTTTCCAATGCCATTTCAGCTGTTGACGCTGTAAATCTACCATTCATTTCTACTGACTTGTCATCACCATTGGCATTTCAATCCCTGCTACTGGTTTCTTCTGTATGATATTCTGTTTGTCAGATTACTGTATGTTCCTGTCCTTGCTGCTTTTCATTGATCAGAACTACTGAATATCATTAGAATGATGATTGCCACTTTTCTTCTTATCATTGGCATGATGTTTTAAATGCCTCAAATAAATCAATCTTGAAGTATTTGGGGAGCATCTCTTGACCATTGTCAGGCTAAATATGATAACTTGCTCAAATGAATCGACTCTATCGTGTAAATATCATGGCAGTGCTGGTTGGGTTGGCGATTCGTGGAGCGTTTCTGGAAGCCGGAACTTGCTTCTTGCTTGCGCAAGCTGCTCCTGAGCGTCGGTAGAGAGGAAGGGGACCATGTCGTTGAGCAGCTCGAGTTCCTTCTAGCGGAGCAGCAGCAGCATGCGCTCATTCTCGAGCCGCAGGCGTTCGTTCTTTAGCTTCATCCTCTCTAGCTCTCTCTCCTTGTTGCTGCTGAAGCGGAGCCACTTGAATCGCTGGTGCTCCAGCTCAAAGGCCCTACTCTGGAGTCCCACCCGCTGCTCCTCCAGATCTGTAGCCCTGCTCCTCAGCCATTGCCTCTGCTGCTGTTGCTGCTGCTCGCTGCCCCTTGCTGTCATCCCCATCAGCTCGGTTCTCAGCTGCTGCATTGAGGTCGACACAGACGAAGGGGATGACAGCGACAGCGACAGTGACGATCCTGACGAGGTCAAATGCAGGAAAGACAACCTCCTCGGTCTCTTCGAGCCTGAAATTCCTCCAGTCTTGACGTCCTCATCTCCAATATCTCCTTCCTCGTGTATAGTATGATTATGAGAGCGGTGTTTATACTTGTAGTTGTAATGAATGTCGTCATCTTCGTTATCCTCCTCGTCATCCGCATCTCCATATTCGTCGGAGTCGTCAGCCGCCAGCTCATTGTCTGCTTCATCTTCATCGTCCTGGCGCCCCTTTGTGTGCCTGTTGATCATCACCTCGTCGTCCACAGCCCCCGCTAATCTCACCGCGCCAAGACTCATGATAGCAGCAGCAGAAACTTGATGGAAGCAGTGCTGTTGCTGAGCCTGGTCCATCAGAGCAGGAGCGGGTGGCAGAGGGCCTCCGCCGGCGGCGGCGGCAGTAGTGGTGATGGTGGTGCTTCCACCACTGTTGTGGTAGGCACACATCTCGCGGAAGAAGAGGTGCTTGGAGTTGAGGAGCTTGCGGGCCTCTTCTTTCGCCTTGGAGGACAGGTGGTCCATTGAGTCGAGGAGGGACTGGTTCTCCACCACACAGCACGCCTTCCCCTTCCCCAGCAGGTCGTTCACTCGCTTGTACCGCTTGTTCAAGTCGTTGAACTTGTCCTCGCACTGCTGCGGCGACACACAGTAGCCCCTCTCCATCATCGCCCTCGACACCGACTTCCACTTGCCTTTCTTCTGCTGTTGACCCTGTCCGTGCCCTTGTCCTTGCCCTTGCCCCGTGGAAGGGGCCGCCTTCTTGCCCTTGCCCGCCGCACCTCCGAGAGTGTTGTGTTGGGGGTCCCCGCCGCCATCCACGCCTCCATCGTCCCCGACGCAGTAGACCACCATGATGAGAAGCCGGACCATACTGTCCGTCCACTTCATCCTCTGGCACGGATACGGCGTCTGTGCAACACTAGTCTTTGCCAGAGTGGCTTCGCCAGCGGCGGCGGCGGCCTCATCGCTGAATCGAGGGTGCTCTTCTTCTGAACTCAATGTGGGCTGCTGCTTCCCTCTGCCCGCACCCCGGGCACTGAAGGTGGTGGTGCCACAGGCTATCTGTCCGATGGCTTGCGGAAGCTGGCGATGATCAGCTTCGCGTGGTTGGGCAGGAAGGGATAAGAGTTGCTGCTTCTGGTGTTGGTGCCGGTGCTGGTGGAGGAGCATCTCCAACCCGAGTATTCTGGAGGGCGGAATGCTGCCGCTGCCACCGCTGCCGGGCATGATTCCTCTCCTGGGCACGCCACTGCCGCCTCCGTCCATGTAACCCAATATAAGGCCGAACCGAAAGTAGGAAGGTCTGGCACTGACTGTATTTTTCACCTTTAAGGTATTTTTTTTTTTGCATGTAAGTCATTGTATTAATCGATATTTGATTTTTTTATGTCATGATGTGCGGCTCGGTGAGCATGGTCCGTGTTGAATATGTGGGGAGGTGTTGACAAAGAACATATTGATGATAGGATCGCGAGTTGAATTGTGTAGATTGTAAGACTATAAAAAATATTCAATTATTTTTTAATAAAAAAAATTTAATTTTGTTCTCTAACATATTTATAATTCACAGGACAACTAGTTTAAAATTTTCTTCCATCCATATCAGAAGTGGGAAACATGTCAATACGCCCATTTATATTTTTAGTAGTTCAACACATGCCTCATTATTAATTTATTTAACTTGCTCTTAAAAAACACACTATTAACGTTTAAGAATTTTCTGACCTATTTATAATAAGCAAATCAAATTTAGATCACGTGGTCTAATGATATGAACCTAATTTCTTAACGTAAGTCTGTCATTATAATTAATTACAAGATAATAATATACTAACAAAAATAATAATGAAACGTGACCTTTATAACAAGCAGACCAATGCTACTGTGCAAGCCCACAGGAGAGCAGTTGGGCCGCTCTAAACCTGACAGAAATACGCCCAAATCTACATTGTTTTTAAGGATTGGGCCGCCCCATAACGAGCCCAGATCGAATTTGGTCCGTTGAGTTTCATGGTCGAGTCAATATTGGACACCGCTAGAAATACCCTTCCCTGTGCTCCAGATCCGACCCGTCGGAGAAACCAAGAAGCCAGTGCTAGCTCCCACTCAGTTCGCCATGGCGAGGCGGGATAGCGAGATCCCGCTGTCGCGGATCGGCGTCCTCGTTGCCCAGATGGAATCCATCGTCGCCTCCGCCAGGCAGCAGCCCCGGGATCCGCTCCTCTGCTTCGATCTCCTCTCCGAGCTCGTTTCCGCCATCCAAGATGAGCCGAAGGTCTTCTCTAACCTTTTTCATTGATTTCTGCAATTTTTGTTTGTGCGTCATTTGTGTAATTCTTGATGGATCCGGTTTCTTTGCTATCTTTTTCGTGGATTTTGTCTCTTTCTTCGCCGTTTGAGAAGTTCTTTATGGGTTTCTTTGTGATCGTTTTTTAGGGTTTTGTCTTTTTCTTCGCCATTTGAGAAATTCTTGATGGATTTGACCATAGGGGTTTCTTTGTGATCGTTTTCTAGGGTTTTTTCTCTGCGTGGGACTTGATAAATTTTTGATGGATTTGCTTGAACGGGTTTTCTTATTGCAGGAAGCCATACTGCAGTGGCAGAGGAAGTGTTAGGACGCTCTCTTCTCTTTGCTTGTTCTAGGGGCCCGTCGACCTGTGAGGCGTCTGGCATCAATGGTTATGGGGAAGGTCATTTCATAGGGTGATGACATTTCTATACAGTCAAGAGCAAGCAGCCTCCAAGGATGGCTTGCAGATGGGAAAAGAAGTGAACCTCTCTCTTCTGCTGGTCAGTAATAGATTCTGATCCTTTGTTTCTGTTATCTTGCATCGCAAGACGTGCTCATATCTTGAAATTAAACAATCATGCTTGCCGTCCATGGTCACAAATGGGTTTCATTAGTCAAACAGTCGAACAATAGTTGCTGGGTTTAGAAGTGGAATTTGATGATGTTGTTAGGAAGGGAATCAGGTGTTTGTCTGTCTCAGCTAGTATATGGATTCTTGATCTAGGCAATGATCTGATGTGTACTCAGGTTTATCTTGAAACCAAATGATCATCTATTGTGAGTTGAATTATACTCAGAAATCTTTGTCTCAATCTGCCATACATAGAAGGTGGCTTTTATTAGTGGATAAATGCTTTAGAAGTCCTCTTTGATGAGTTCGTTTTTTTTTCAGCTTTCATTTAGGAATTTTATTTGTACACAAAGCAATTTTATGGTTTAATTAATGGAAGTCTTCTTTTGTTTCTTTGTTAATGTACTGACCTGCACTGTGCACATAAGTTCCTTCAAAAATTACAAAGAGAAAACCAACCTGGGTTGTTCCACTTTGCCAAATGTTTCCGTGGTTGGATGATAGGTTAACCGCATGCTCATCTTGGCTCATTATCAATCCTTATGTATATCTGAAATAAGGTTGGAACTAGGTTTTGAATAGCAGCAATAGTTGGCCTAGTGATTCTTTGGATTGTCTTATTTAATATCCTTAGGATCTCTAATTTAATGGGAATCTAATGTAGTCTTAAATCTGAAAAAAAACAAAAACAAAAACAAACTCACCACATTGGTACTTACAAATATCTTTTTAAGTCGCATGCTTTGGTGGGATATATTTGTCATCCATTTGTGCAGTCTTATGAGCATAGTAACATTGGGTTCCATTTTCTTTTATGTGGATTATCATTTTCAAAATATCATTTTGATAGGATGACCAATTTTAGTATTTCAGCTTGAGTGGAAAGATATGCAAATCACATTCTTGGCATTTTTTCAAATAGGAGTGCAAGCCTTGTTTCAAACCATCAGTTATTATTTATTTTGTATGTGAAGGCAAGTCCATTGCCTCTTGACTTGGCATACAATATATTGTATAACATATAAATAACACAGGGATGGTTATTGCAAACTAACCATATAATGGGAAACTTAGTTCAGTTGAGCTTGCCTTTGTCGTTGATCAATCACTTTGCTCATCATTGTTATATATTCCCCTGAATTTCTTTTCAGCTATGTCTCAGTGTTTAGGAGAACTGTATTGCTTATTTGGGCGGAGGATAACTTCTGGTTTGGTTAAAACCACCCACATTGCTGTGAAATTAATGAAGTTTAATGAGGCACTATAATTTTATCTTCAATAAGTCACTCTTACTTGTTAGGCTTATACTTTGAACAATGGTCTACTTCAATCTACAAAAATTCAGTTCATGATGATGTTTAGTCACAAGGCTTTTTATGTAGGTTGGAAAGATTATTAGTTTGTATCAAGGGGTGTCAATGGGAAATTAGATAAAAGCTTGCATTGTATTCAATTAGTATTATTTGGGAAAATTGCTTAAATTTCCACAATAAAAAATTTTATGATTTTTATCCTACATGTTTTTTGAAATCCCCTCAAACCCATAAATTTGAGAAGAAGTGTTGGTGCTGCCTCTCGTAGCCTCTAGGTTTTGATCATTTTAAAGAAGAAGAATAGATGATGATGAAGAAGAAAAATAGGTTTTGTCTTTTAGTCTTGAAATTAAAGTTCTGTCTCTCTGTTATTTTTATCATTAAGAAGAAAACCTAAACCAAAAAAGGAAAATTTAAAGAAGAAAAAGGAGATTCTTCTTTTTCTTCTTCTGTAAGTTTCTTTGTTTGTTTATATTGCTTTATGTTCTTGTTGAGTTTACTCTTTTATCTTATTCTTTAATTTTCTGTTTTATTTTTTAGTTTGTATTGTTGTAAAGTTCTTATTGTTCTTCTTCTTCTTAGGTCTCTATTCCTTTGTTTATTATTGCTTTAAAGTTCGTCTTCTTATATTTATTGTTTTCTGTTTTAGTTTATCTTCTTTAGCTTTTTGTTGTATGTTAATGTAAATATTCTAGTTCTTTTATTTCTATTGCTTTATACTTCATCCTCTCTTTTGATTTTATGTTTTCTGTTTTAGCTCTTCTTTATTTTTTGGTTTTTATTATAGTTCATATCGTTTTAACTTTCTTCTTTGTTTCATTTCTTTGGTCTTAGATTTCTTTAATTTTTAGTTTTGAAGTTTTTTCTATCAAAGACTTCTCCTTTTTATTTGATTCTTTGGTTTTTATTGTTTTGAAGTCCTCTTTTTCCTTTTTCGTCTTTTTTTTTTTATAATTGAGTTTTTTTTGTTTTGAAGTTCTGGTTTGTGTTTTATGTTTTAGTTTTCCTTTTTATCCTTAAGTTCTTATTCTTCTTGTTCTTTTTTTTTTCTTTAATTTTTTATTTGTTTGTTTATATTTTTTTAAGTTCTTCTTCTCGAGTTTTTATTATTTAAAAGTTCTTCTTCTTCTTCTTTAAGTTTCTATTCGTTTGTTTATATTGCTTTATGTTCTTTTTCTTGAGTTTACTGATTTCTTTTATTCTTTAGTCTTTTTTAATTTTTGAGTTTGTATTGTTCTGAAGTTCTTATTCTTATTCTTTTTCTTTTAAGTTTTTATTCCTTTGTTTATTATTGCTTTAAAGTTCTTCTTCTTGGATTTATTGTTCTGTTTTATGTTTATCTTTTTTAGTTTTTTGTTGCATATTAATGTAAATATTCTACTTTTTTTGTTTCTATTGCTTTATAGTTCATCTTCTTTTTTGATTTTATGTTTTATGTTTTAGTTCTTTATTTTTCGGTTTTTTTTGAAGTTCATATTGTTTTAACGTTTTTCTTTGTTTTTTTTTTGTCTTAGATTTCTTTAATTATTAGTTTTGAAGTTTTTTCTATTGAAGAAGAAGTTCTCCTTTCTATTTAATACTTTTGGTTTTTGTTGTTTTAAAATTCTCTTCCTCCTTTTACAATTTTTTTTATGTTTGAGTTTGTATTATTTTAATGTTCTGGTTGTTGTTTTATGTTTTAGTTTTTGTTGGTTTATGGTTCTCTTCTTCTTTAATTTTCCTTTTTTTGTTTAAATTCTTCTTCTTGCTCTTATTCTTATTATTATTATTTTTCTTTAAATTTCTATTTGTTTGTTTATAGTGTTTTAAGTTCTTCTTCTTGAGTTTTTATTATTTAAAAATTGAACTTCTTCTTCTTTTTTAAGTTTCTATTTGTTTGTTTATTTTGCTTTTTGTTCTTCTTGTTAAGTTTATTTTTTTCTGTTATTCTTTAATTTTCTGTATTATTTTTGAGTTTGTATTGTTCTAAAGTTCTTATTGTTCTTCTTCTTTTTTAAGTTTCTATTCATTTGTTTATTATTTTTTTTAAAGTTCTTCTCCTTTTATTTATTATTTTTTGTTTTAGTTTATCTTCTGTAGTTTTTTGTTGTATATTAATGTTTAGTTGCTTTAAAGTTCTTATTCTTGTATTTATTAGTTTTTTTCTATTTACCTCTTCTTCTTCTTTAATTTTCATTTTATGTTTCAGTTCTTGTCTTAGTTGCTCTTCAACTTTTTGTTTTATGTTTTGTCATATTGTTTTGTTGTTCTTTTTCTTTAGTATTTTGCGTTGAATAATTTTCTGTTATATGCTTATGTTCATATGTTTTTAATGTTCTCTTTCTTCTATTTCTATATTTTGTTTTAAATTTCTATAATTTTGAGTTTCAATGTTTAGCTTTATCTCGTTGTTGTTGTTCTTCTTTAATTTTATGTAGTTTGTTTTAGTTCTTCTCAGTTTTCTGTGTCATAAAGAAGAAAAATACAATAAAAGAGACAGCAGCTGTAGAAGTGTTGATAAAAAGTCTATGATTAAATGAACATAATGAGGAGGAGAAGAAGAAAACTTTTTCTTTTTCTTGAATTTTTTTTATTTTGTTTTAGTTTTTATTCAGTCTTTTGTCTTATATAAGAAGAAGAATAATATCAGAAAAGTAACACCAGCAGAAGTGTTGGTAAAGTTTCTGCCTTTAAAGTTTTTTACATATAAGAGTAAGATTAAAATGAATAGAAGAAGAAGGAGAAGTCTTTCGGTTTTGTCTGTCTTTAAGTTTTTTAAGTGGTTCCCTTTGTCTTTAAGTTTTTTTTAATGGAGTAACAAGTTTAGGTTTGTTTTATATCACTTTGATAGTTTTGAAAAAGAAGAGGTTCTGTCTTGTTCCAACCTTATCGTTCACCTAACATGTTAAATGTTTAGTTTTATCAATATGATTGAAAAGAGTATCTTTTGAAATTTTGTGGTTTAGGGGATTCCAAAATCATAAAGATTGAAAACTTGTAAAACTCTGGCTAGGTGTGCTGTAGTAATGTTTTCCTTGTTAACAATGTGGTATAGATATTTTCCTACTTTGTCCATAACTTGGTGTTCTTTATATCTTTGTATTGTTATATAAGCATTTGTCGGGTTTTTATTTGTGGACATGATGAACCCTGACTTGACGTAGTGTAATGATTTGTTTTGAAGTTGGACTTGAGAAAACAACACAAGTTAAATTCTCATTTTCTGTTCCAATTATTTCTCATATGTTATACAGCTTTTGTTGAATATATTATTCTTGTGACTTTTGGAAATGACTTTGCATGTTGCTGGACTCAATATGATAAATTCTTCTTATTAGTCTAGCTTTTATTTATTCTTTTAATTAAACTTAGGATTTTGTTAGAAAAGATGCACTTCAAATGCTAGAGAATGCATTGGATGGTTCTGGTGGCAATGGTGCCTGTACAGCTTATTCAGAAGCTTTTCATATTGTTATGCGAATTGGTGTAAGTGATAGGTCATTTGTAGCCAAGTTGGCAGCAGCCAGATGCTTGAAGACTTTTGCTAGCATAGGTGGATTTGGGCTAGGTTTCACCGAATTTAAAAGCTCTATTCGTTTTTGCCTCAAGGTATTGGTACCCTTCGTTCTTCTTAAATTTAGATTTGTTTCTTCCATAATGAGAGTAGCTCCCTTGTAATTTCTCTTGTTTCTAAAACATGATTCTACAATATACTAATGTTCCTGTTCTTGCTGTTATGGCATGCAATAAGACACTTTAGACACTTTAGTTTCTACTGTGAGGGATGCTTTTGCAGAAGCCCTAGGTACTTTGCTTGCATTTGCAATGAACCCTGAATCCCAGGGATAACTGTTTCCAAGGTGTGCTTTCATTTTTGATAAGACTGTTCCTTCCATAAAAGTAATTGATATTAACTTCTCTCTTCAAGGCAATTCAAAGTAGAAAGGGCCATTCTGTTCCTGTTAAAAAAATGGATGATTGTCTACATAAACACTTGATACTTTCATTTACTAGAGGTAAGTTTCTTCCATTGAATGAATTTCATAAAAAATTAAAATCCCGTAAAATGGTTGCTTAACTGGATTTGGATGTATGATATCCTTCGTTCTTAAGGCAATAGTGAGATTTACTTTTAAAAGATTTCATGCTTATTTGGATAGGCATTGGGCTCTTGGTTCTACCATGCTAATTGTTTTACAGATGCAGTTGCATCTGTTACAACATACCTCATTCTAAAATGGATCTAGCATCATTATTGCTCCTTTATTGCATGCGTTGTGTTACAATCCCTATATGTAAAAACATAGATGACCACATTTCTTAAACAATGTTTATATCATTGAATCTTTGTTTGCATGTACTAGAAGCTTGAGGTGCTTATATTTCCTGTGAATCTTCTAATAGTTTAAGGGTGCCGCTCATTGCAGCAAGTGGAATTCGTGCAAAAGATCTAGGTATTGACTTAGCTTTACCGTTTGTCTTCTTTTCACAGGTATATGAGGTTATTTTTAATCTAGTAGAGGCTAGAGCTTTTCTTTCTTAAAATCTTCATTATTCAACCAATTATTTCTTATATGGCATTAGTAATTATTTATTGTGCTGCTTTCTTGTCATAGGGTGTTATTTGGGTTCAGTGCATGTGAGAATTTTTAAGATTAGTTGTTTCATTCAAAATATATACAATCCTGGTTTTCATTCAATTGTGTTTGTTTGAAGGCAGACTAGTAAGGTATAAACATGAAATTAAATGCTTATCTGTTTCAATGTTTGATTTGGTGAACATGAGTTTTCTATTTTGTTTTTGGGTGATCTTCCCTATCTTTGTCTTTTATTGCAGGTGGCTATTTTAAGCGTATTTTGTTTGTTTGCTAATTGAAAAACTTTAAAAGCATTGTTCAAGAAATTAATTTTTGTTTGTCTTGAAAAAGCAGAAAATCCTTTTATCGTTTGGAGACTTATTAGTATCAATTTGGGGAATTATTTAGATGTCATTTGGTTTTTTTTTGGTTCTAATGTAAAATCCTAATGGTGCAGGTAGTTCGGCTCAAATACTGAGTGCAGGATAGTGAACTTCAAAACTTTGCATTGCAGGTAATGGACATGCTTCAGGGGAATGCTTATGATGATGCACATGCTTTGGTATTTTTTTTAACTTTAATTAGTTGTCATTTGTGTGGAGCACAGATGGATTGTATCTATGTACTGTTGAACTAAAGGCAAAAGGTATGTGCAAGTATTTTACTTTCTAATAAAAGCAAGCTGAAATTATTTTAACTTCTTTGTTTGAAAAATTAAAATTTCGCTTGTCTAACATGTGAAATATTATTTGGATAGAACCCTTTGAGCAATTTTCTTTTCAAAGATGCTTGATGGGGTGGTGTGTATTTTAAAATTTTTACCTCTTAGTTATTGTCCTTTAGTGTTATTGTTAGTAACTATTGGTAGTGCAATTTTCTCCACTCGAATATTAGTGGCTGTCTGAGCTTTAAGGCCTTTGCACCTTCTGGTTTAAATTATTATGACTTTCTAGTGTTGGTGTATTTCCTTACGAATGTATATGGTGACTGTAATGAGTTTAAGCTTCAAATAGAAAATAGCTTGGGCAGAGAGTGACAATTACTGACTTAGTTAACAAGAACATGATCATCGTTTCTGTATGAAGGGGGTGAATATATTTTTTGTTATTCATATTTGGTTAAACTGTTAAAGAAAGGAAATCTTTGTTAAAGAAGCTAGTTGAACTAAATATAGTTTTTGTCTTGGGAAGGAAATATAATTTTCTGTTGATTAGTTGAAGGATTGTTTTGGTTGAGAAGTAGGTGTTTCATTGGATCAATGTCCATTTTCTCTGTTTGCTAATACCTGTGTTGATCATTCAATTAAATTTCTTGAAATTCCAAATTGGAGAGGATACAACTTTAACATGTGCTTTTCTAACTCAATTTATTTTTGTTACTTTATGTTAGTGTGCCCAATGAGATGTATTTTTGCATCTTGGTTTAGAATGCGCTTTTGCCTTCTATATTATGTGACAATTTTTAGGCAACCTTAATAGTTGTAACTACCGTTGGATGGCAGTCTCATCAGTTAAGGGAATAAATTAGCATTAGTTGTATTTGAACCATTTAGTGTTAAATGTTCTTCTTTACAATTTCTTTTGCTTGCCCATGTTAAATTTGCATGGTGGGTTCCATACAATGATGTTTGATAAATATCTTGACATGGAACTGCTTTGGAGAATAGCTAAATTTTCTGAAAATACCTGTTGGCCCATGATCCTGGTTTAATATCACTCATTCCTCTTTTTATTTGAAGGCATGTGCTTTGTATATTCTTCGTGTTGGTGTAACTGATCAGATGATGGAACCTACACAAAGGGCATTTTTAATCATCATGGGAAGAAAGGTTTAGCAAATATGTATCTCTGTTTCTGATTATGAACTATGATTGATTAAGATGTAATTCTGATGATACTTTGAAATTGCTCAGTTCTTTCAGCTTGAGCCTGTCAACTATAGTCCATCAGTTGGAGTTGTTGTATTGCACATCCTGTTATATTTATTGACAACTCTTGGAGAGGTATAAAATGAGCATTGTTTTGTTCTGTATTTGTATTATATTTCCTCTATCTTTATCCACTCCAATGTATGGTTCTGATTATCTATTTCAACTTGCAAATATCTACATCCTCCATTAATGGACACAAGTTGTTAGGGATTTTTTTGAAAGGACAAGGTTTAATGCATGGTATTGTGTTATATGAGTGTTTGTTAAAGGTGGTTCACCTGGTTGTTGTGGCAACCACCTAGGTGTTTTCTTTTATTGGTTGTATAGGCAGTTACTAATTAATCTATTTGTCCTTAGGTTTTAAGGTGGTCACATTGGTGATTTATAGGTGAATTATCACTCCTGAGATGATAAATAGGTGATGAAATCTAGTTAGATAAACCATAATCAACCTTGCTTGATCTGTAATTTTCCACATTCAAAGCCAACCTATTTTGTATTTGAAGGTAAAAAGACATGCATGGCAAAATTCAATGACATGCATTGACTACAAAAGCCCTAAAGATTGCACAGGTTTCGCTTTCATGATTCAATGTGATAACTCCGGGCTGCCTCCATGATTCCATATGGGATTCAAGCCTTTGCATCCTGCTGAATCTGCCAGTGGTTCTGATTTTCTATCTCAGAGGGAAATTGTTCCTTCTTTGTTTGCTGGTCCTCTTTCTGGATTCTTCAGTTTCAAAGCAACTATATGTCGTTGCAAGTTCTTCCATTTTTTCCTATGTTTCTTTGCTCTCATCTCATACTTTACCTATATTGTCAATATCTTGATATCCTTAACAGTAACTTGCCTCTTTAGTTTTCAAGCTGATGTACCCTGTCACTTTTTCAATAGAAACAACCATTCCTTATTGATATTTAGATCAGGGATTTAAATCTCAGGATCAGTATTGGCCACTACCAATGCTGAAGCATACCAGAGTTTTGGCTGAAATGGGAATGCTATTGTTTAATCCCTGATTCGGCCATTTCTTAAAAAATTTAGAAAATAATTAAAACAAGAGAGAAAAAGCAGGAAAATCTGAGAAAAATCATAATTTTTTTGGTCAACATGTTATTCTAGTTTGGATTAACAAAAAATGAACAAGGAAAAAACAACAAAATTATAAACAAATGTGAAAATTCTTAGATTGAACAAGAATAGCAAGAAGAACAAGAAGATCCGTAGTTCATGACACTTGGGGCAGGTGGGTGGTAAATGCGATGAATGGAAAAGTGGCGGGTTGTGAACACCACTCTTGTGGTAAGAAGCAGTAGGATTCATGGTTGTTGTGCAGGTGGTGAGTTGTGGTTGTCGAGCAGCAAGCGCTGCTCTCGTGACGAAATTAGGTTTTCTTTGAAACTAAAAAAGCCTTTGTTCTGTTGTGCTAATGGCTAAAATTAAACCGTTTTGGCTAAAATGGTTCAGTTTTTGGCTGAGTTTAAAAATCATTTCTCATACATAGATTTTGCACAACTTTGTCATCTGGGATTTAGACAAGGTTTCTCTCAGTTTTTTAGTCTCTAAACCTGGGGTCGAAATCACTTAACCTTGAACTGAAATTTTCCAGCCCAGCTTTGTTGCTTGATTGGGCCAGTTGAAGCTGCTGAAAGTCTTTTATACCAAAACATGAGAAGAGTTTATTTAAAATAGTCAAATAAGTACTTTTTTTTTGAGTAACTAAAAAACACTTTCTTTGGTATAATTAATCTATATTCTCCCTTGTCAGGTGAAATGTGGGGTGTGGTTCCATTGCATCTAGACAATATTATTGGTTAATTATAACCTTTATAGATTGTTTGCATTGGGTAAAATTGATAGGTCACTTGTATCTGGAAACTTGATGCACTTTATATATGAAAGTTTTGTGAACTATTTTATCAACATAACCTCCCAATTGGCATGAAATGAATCACAAATTCTGGTTATAGTGTGTCAAGTAATTCTTTTAACGATCAAATATCAAAACAACTTGACATTCATGATAATTCATATGGAAGTTGATTTCTTGAGCATTGTGGCCCCATTTGGATTGGGTCTAAGAAAAAGATAATCATGAGTTAGGCAACCTATCACAGTCTAGGTGTTAGATGAAATAGAGCGTCATAAGAATATAGGATTTGGAATGGGCTTTTTCTGTCTTAATAAAGGTTTTTTAATTCCATTGATGAGGTAGCAAGTTGTCCTAACAATATCAATCAAATAAGTATAAGGTATATTCCTTTCAAATAGTAATGCGTTAGCATTTCCTTGTTTTGTTTTAGTTATTCCATTTTGTTGAGGTGTTCCAAGGCAAAAGGATTCAAATACAATGGAATGATCTTAAAAATAGGATATATGACCTAATTCTATCAGGATGCAAAATGTACAAGCCCCCATCTTTATGCCTTTCATTGATTTTTTTTTTTTATGGAGGTTTTAGAAAATGCAGTATGAGGGGTAGGATGTTAATACATAAACTGATAGTAATGCTTATGGTAGACTGGTCCAAATAGAAATTGATAGGGGCTGAATATTGACAGGAATAAGACAGAAATAAGCACTAACACTTCAACATCAGGGATATTGATGCATGCGTGGTAGCAGACTGGGTTTGACTTTCCCAGATTACATGTTTCAGTTTCTTTAACTTCTTATAAGTATGAGATTCAATTGTGAATGTTGCTGAATGTACTTGCAATGGTCTGCGGTACGAACAAGGTGAAAGTTGCAGTAATTGAAACATATATATATATATATATCTTCTTTATGGAGATCTATGAACAAACTTTTCTATGATTCTAGAATTAACATAATATTTTTAATGACACTCTTCTATGTTTCTCTATACAGGTTCCATTGGAATTTAAGGAAATTCTGGATGACATTATAATTGCAGCATCATCTCATGCTTCATTGCATGTATACGATAGCTATACTCCTTCCTCTAGATGTGATAATTTTCACTTCTTTTATTATTTCTCTTTGAATTTCTAGTCATTCTTTTCAACTTTTTTTGTTTTTGAACTTCGTTATATGTATTGTTTAATCCTATATGATTTTGATGACCATTAATTGGACTTGTATTGTCTATAATTTTTCCCGTAATTCTTCCCATGTTTCTATCCGAGATCTTGTTTTTATTGTCATATAGTTGTGACTAGTTATGGTGCCCCTGTGAATATCTAAGTTTTAACTACTTTAAGGTGTTTTAAATTGGTCATTTAGTTCTTTGTTGACTGCACTGAGAACTAATCTATATGACCTACATGATCTCCCAAGGATATTTGTCATTAGTCATTACATATTAATATAATTTATGTATGTTGTTAGGTAAAAAGCTTGTGGATGTAAAATAATGACAATATATATGTCTAGAGATAGTAACTTGCATGGGCATCTATTTGAACAGCCAGACTTTTAGTGAATGTTAAAATATTTTTAGATAATGTCTATGATAACATATGACTACAATATTTAATTTACTTTTGTATTTATGGACGTTCAAATGACACTGCAGATTATGTCATCCATTTTCACATGTACTCAAAATTATATTTCCTAGGTTAGACTTATCTATAAAGAAGTATTGTTGGTCATGTCAGTTTGTAAAACATCACCGAACTGTTTCTGTTTTTAGAATTAATAAAATCAGCTCTTATCCTTTTCACATAGTTCATAATGATATATGGACAATTGGAACCAACTTAATAAATTGTTACAAGTACTTTATTATCGTTGTTAATGATCATTCAAGAGTAACACGAGTTTATTTTCTAAATAAAAAAATCCAATGTATGCGAAGCCTTTAAGGTATTTCATAAAAGAATTCAAAATCAATTTTAAACAAACATTAAAACATTAAGGACATGTTATTTCATAGAACTTCAAAATCTTAGATTGGGAAGTTTTGATAATATATTTGTTTCATAAGTCATGTAACTTTAAAATTTGAAACTTTTTGTTTGTTTTGTTAGATTTGTAAATTTGTAAATTTAAAATTTGTATTTTGTTTAATTATAAAATTTAGTACGTAATGTTGAATTTTAAATTTCAGAATTTTGAAATCCAACCAATTTTAGAAAATTAATAAATCTTATAGTTTCGAATTTGAAGGCCCCTAAATTTCAAGTTTTTGTATAATAAATATTGAATTTTGTAGTTTTCAAAATCTAAAAATTTAAGAATTTTAAAATCCCACAAATATGAAATAGAGGAGAAATATTTTTATAAAATTCAACATTTGTTAGAGGTAATAAGAATATTAATATTTGAAAAAAATATCGTAACAACCCACTAGGATGATGTTATTCTCATCATATTATTTCTTATCAATAGTACATTTACATAATTGTTGAACAATTAAAACCCCTTGAGTGTCTTATGTTCTAATAAAAAATTTTCATTTGCCTTTAAGAGTATTTGGCTGCATTTGTTTTGCTCATAACTATGACTCCACTAGAGATAAGTTATAACTAAGATCAATAAAATGTATATTCTTAAGATATTTCAAAATAAAAAGGGTTACAAATGTTATAATTCTAAAATTCATAGAACATATATGACAACTAATATTACATTTTATAAAAGTTAGCATACTATTTACAAGAATTGGAGATAACAATAAATGTTGACAATCTTATATGAAATAGAGGATGTGTTTTACCTATGGCCTTTAATATGTCACCGAGTCAAGTTAGAAAAAGAAGACATTTGTGTATACTAAGAAAAGAAAAAAGGGACCACGAACATAATTCTTACTTTTTGATATTCCTGTAGTGGTCTAGCACCACGAGATGATCCACAATTAGGAACAAATTCAATGGTAGAATAATCGATAGAAGATGATAGTGCTATATAACTTTGATAAAAAGGAAAAAACATGTACCTAATATTTTATCTCAAAATATGTCTCATGACTTAGACATAAGTTATTAAGCACAAAAGTAGCAAAGTTAACACGAAAAACTCTAATAAACAAAATATTGAGAGAAGCCATAAAGTGAGGTGGAAGCTTTTCAAAAGAATGGTATATGAGAGATGACTCCAAGACCAAAAGATAACTGCTTTGTAGGATGTATATACATTACGATATAAGATAGATGGATCCATTTAGAAATATAAGACAAGACTAGTTGTAAAATGTTATATTCAAACTCAAGGTATTTATTATTTTGAAATTTTTTCATCCGTAGCCAAGATATAATTAGAGTAGTCATCTCACTTACAGTTAATAAAAGAATTCAATATAAGTACAAAAGGGCATGTATATAAATTATGAAAAATACTTTATGAATTGAAACAATCTCTAAAAACCTGATTTTAGATGTTTAGTATAGTCACGGGTAAATATGGGCTTCGAGGAAGCCAAACTGACTATTCTTTATTTACAAAAAAAGTGAATAGATATTATTACTCTTTATATATATAAATGATATAATTATTATTGAAGGCAATACAACTTGGATACAAATACTTATTAAATTCATGAAGACAAGTTTGAAATCAAAGATTTGAGAAACCTACACTACTTTCTGAAAATCTAGTGACATTCAAAACATTGGTTTGTAATGATATAGAGAAAGTATGTATTGAACATGCTAAAAGAAACAAGAATCTTAGGGAGCAAGACAACTAGGGTGCCAATGAGTAGCAACACCATGTTACTAGCAAAACAATGAGAATTACATAAAGATTCTAAAATGTATAGAAGGTTGGTGGGAAAGTTGATTTACTTAACTATTATTAGACCAAATATAAGTCAAGTTGTGAGTCTAGTCAGTTAGTTTATGTAAAATCCAAGTAAATTTCTTATAAAAGTAATTTACCAAATTTTGAGATATACCAAATGAGAGTTGACCTAAGGTTAGAATATAAAAATAGTGAAATATTGAAACTTACAATATATTTAAATGTTGATTAGGCTGATTCACCAAATAATAGAAAATTAACCACAAAAATTTGCATATAAGTTGGAGGAAATTTAATTACATGGAAGGACAAAAAGGTAGAATATAGTTAACCAAGTTAAGTGTTGAAGTTGAATATAAAGCAATTGCAGTGTCAATATGTGAATTATTGTGTTTGAGAATCCTTCTAACAAAATTGAGAGTTCAAATTAAGGAACTAAATACTATTTTGTTGTAACAATGAAGCAATATTGCACATGTCAAATAATTTAACATTCTATAAAAGGACTAAATATATAGAATTAGGAAAAATTTTGAGAACTTACTAGGTGTTTTTTAATGTGATCCGACGGAGTTTGTTGGGTAGCCAAAGGTGAAGCATAAGGTGGTTGTTAACACAGGAGTTTATCCTCTAGAATGTTACGGACACTAGTGGCCAGTAGGTTGAGGGAGCATAGGAGGTGCCGAGATGCCATAGTTTAGTCCTCTTAAGCCTTGCTTGGCTGAGGTATTG
>RXID01014386.1:0-126619 GCA_005019695.1 Trichopus zeylanicus subsp. travancoricus
AATCCTTATCTAAATAAATTTTTATCTAAATGAATCCTCATCGAAATAAATTTTCATCTTAATAAATTCTTATTCAAATAAATTCTTATCGAAACAAATCATTATCCAAATAAATCCTCATCCAAAGTAAAATAGAAACAAATCTTATCCACATCTATTTATCTATATTGAAATTTGAACAAAAGATTATTATCCATATCCATAATTCAAAATTTGAATGGAGATAAGCCAATCCACTTGTGAGTTGTAAAAACCCTAAAAGTCCTGCAAAAAAATGAGAAAAGAGATAGGTGTAAGAAATTCAAGGAACATGCCATTGATAATCCAGAAACATTCATGTCAGATCTTTGAGAAAAATGAAGAACACGGAAGCGTACCTGATTCCATTGGGTAGATTCAAAGAAGTTTGAAACCCGATCAAGTCCACTGCGCTCCGGTGCGAAGAAGGCGAAGTCACCAGAGGTGGTGCTTAGGGAGAAGATAGCGGCGCTGGAGGAGTTAGGTTTTGGGAGGAGGTCTTCTGACTGTTTGGAATTTGATGACAGATGGATGTCCAGGGTTTCTCAATCCCTTTTCCTTTATATACTAAATTCCACAGTCAGGGACCACACCCATAAATCTTAATGGGTTAACCATACCCATAAATCTTAATGGGTTAATTGTTAATTAGTCCATCAATAATTAACAATTAAACCCCAGGAATTCTACACATTGACAATTTAGCCACCACACTTGTATTTTAGATGACAAAGACCCTAAATTAAATAGATCACCTCAATTGGGGTCCTTATACCATATAATAGAAATATATACACAATAATTTCATGCAATACATGTACGTTTACATGTCCTTATGCATAAATGTACATGATTTATAGTCCAATTCTAACAATCTCCCACTTGGACTATATATAACTATGTACATATCACTTCTATTGCATATACATCTCTACATCTTTAATGTGTACACAACTAGAAAAGTCATCTAAACCGATTCCGTCCATTAGTCTCACTAACACAAGGACCAAAGAGGCAGTCGTTGCTATTATTTGCAACTAAACCCACATTAATCTCATGCATCAATTTAACTAAATGATATAAATCAAGTGTGGACGTGTAGCATGAAAATTACATGTAATGTGATCTGCACATGCCTATTTTCAACTGGTCCAACTTTAACCAAATGACATCAAAATTCAGAGTAAACAATGAAAACTGAAAATAACTGAATAATGTCATGACATTAAGTACAGTACCAAGCATAAATAAAAACACAAACTCCCACTAAATCAAATGGCATCAAATGCAACAACACCTATATTTGTAACATGATCATGAAAGGCCTTGGGTGCTAATGCCTTAGTGAGCGGATCTGCAATCATAGAGTTTGTTCCCACATGCTCAATACTAATGAACCCACTCTGAATTCTTTCCTTCACAACAAGAAACTTAATATCTATATGCTTAGATTTTGAAGAGCTCCTGTTGTTATTTGAGTACAAGACTGCTGTTCTACTGTCACAGTGCAACTTAAGTGGTCTTTCAATACCATTAACTATTTGCAGTCCTGAAACAAAGTTTCGCAGCCACATAGCTTGATTAGATGCCTCGTGACAAGCTACAAATTCAGCCTCCATAGTGGAAGATGCAACGAGTGTTTGTTTGACACTCTTCCATGAAACTGCACCTCCAGCTAGCAGAAAAAGATAGCCAGATGTCGATTTACGACTGTCTTGGCATCCAGTAAAATCGGAATCAGAAAATCCAATGATGTCAAGTCTATCCGACTTCCCATATGTGAGCATTAAATCCTTTGTGCTTTGTAAGTATCTGAAGACTCTTTTGGCTGCTACCCAATGTTCTCTTCCTGGATTAGCTTGATATCTACCAAGCATTCCAACAATATATGCGAGGTCCGGACGAGTGCAAACCTGCGCATACATAAAGCTCCCTACCACTGATGCGTAAGGAATATTTTCCATAAACTTGGAATCAATATCAGTTTTGGGACACTGGTTCAAACTAAATTTATCTCCTTTAGATACGGGGGTATCATGTGGCCTGCAATTTTGCATGCTAAATCGTTTTAATAGACTTTCGATGTAACCCTTCTGTGATAATCCTAAAACTCCTCGTGAACAATCACGATGAATTTGGATCCCTAATACGAAGGATGCTTCACCAAGATCTTTCATTTTAAATTGTTCGAAAGAAATTTCTTGGTTTCTCGAAGCAGTTCTACATCACTACTAGCAAGCAAAATATCATCCACATATAAGATTAAGAAAACAAATCTACTCCCACTGAACTTATGGTATACACAATATTCAACAGGGTTCACTTTAAACCCAAATGAGAGAACAACCTGATGAAACTTTTGATACCATTGACGGGAAGCTTGCTTAAGCCCATAGATGGATTTCTTAAGTTTACAAACCAATTGGCTAGATTCGTTGGAATCCAACCCCTCCGGTTGTAACATATAAATTGTTTCCTCAATGTCTCCATTAAGAAAAGCGGTCATTACATCCATCTGATGTAACTCAAGATCAAAATGCGCTACAAGTGCCATGATGATCCTAAAAGAGTCTTTCGAAGAAACTGGAGAGAAAGTCTCGTTATAGTCAATGCCTTCCTTTTGGGTGAATCCTTTGGCGACAAGACGAGCTTTATATCTTTCTACATTACCTTGTGAATCCCTTTTGGTTTTAAAAATCCATTTACAACCAATAGGTTTCACACCTTCAGGCAATGAAACAAGATCCCAAACGTCATTATCTTTCATGGATTGCATTTCCTCACCCATGGCATTAATCCACTTTTGAGAGTTGGAACCATTGACTGCTTCATGGAAGGTGAGTGGATCCTCTCCCTCTAAGCCAATGTTATTCTCATGTTCCTGAAGAAAAACAACATAATCATCTGAAATTGCTTTTCTCCTTTCTCTAGTGGATCTTCTTAAAGGCACAGGCTCTTCTTGAATTTGAGTATGTTGAGTTTGATCCACATTTTCCTCATGAATAATGGTTGAGGAATAACTGGATGATCTTGATGAGTTGGAAGTTCAGCATTGTCTTGGATTTGTACCGGATGTTGTTGAATCATGTTAGGAATGAAAGCTTGATCATGATCAACAACTACTGTAGGAAAAGGAATATTTTCCAACTCCTCCTCAAACACAAAACCTTTAACATTATCTTCCCCCCCAAACTCAACATCCTCAAAGAACCGAGCATTTCCCGTCTCAAAAAATGTTCTTGTTTTAGGATCGTAGAATTTAAATCCCCGTGATCTTTCAGCATATCCTACAAAATAACTACTAACAGTTCTTGCATCCAGTTTCTTTTCATTTGGCTTATAAGGCCTTGCTTCAGCTGGACATCCCCAAACTCGTAAGTGCTTTAAGACAGGTTTCTTACCCGTCCATAACTCATAAGGGGTTTTGTTAGCAGCTTTTGTAGGAACTCTATTGAGAATATACATTGCGGTCTTTAATGCATCTCCCCATAGTGAGTGAGGTAAAGTTGTACGACAAATCATACTTCGTACCATATCCTTAAGGGTTCTATTTCGTCTCTCAGCTACACCATTCATGTTCGGAGAACCCGGCATGGTGTATTGAGGAACGATCCCACACTCACTAAGAAATCTAGCAAATGGACCTGGACGTTGTTCACCTGATCCGTCGTACCTTCCGTAGTATTCACCACCACGATCAGATCTTATAACCTTAATTGATATACCATGTTGGTTTTCAACTTCGGCTTTGAACAACTTAAAAACATCCAATGCTTGTGATTTCTCATGAATTAAATATAGGTAGCCATATCGAGAGTAATCATCTATGAATGTGATAAAATATTGTTGACCATTCCAAGAAGCTGTAGGGAACGGTCCACAAATATCTGTATGTATCAAGTCTAAGACTTCCTTAGCTCTCTCAGCTCCTACTTTGCTCTTATTTGTAGTTTTTCCCTTTATACACTCAACACAAATATTATGATATGAATCATCAAGTTTTTCAAGAATTCCTTCTGACACAAGTCTGTCAATTCTCCTTTTAGAGATATGACCCAAACGCTTATGCCATAATTTAAAGGAATTTTCATTTGAAAATTTGCGTTTAGTGCCTTTTGTTTCAGTATTATGGGACTCACTGTATGAACTTTCTATATGAAGCAAATAAAGGTTGTCATTATCAGTTAAATGACTGGTTCCATACAACACAGAATTAAAATAGATATCGCATTTTCTATTACCAAATGAACAAACAAATCCTTCTTTGTCCAAAATAGAAATTGATATCAAATTTCGTCTAAAAGACGGTACAATAAATGTGTTATTTAATTCTAAATAAAAACCAGTACGTAATAACAACCGAAAAGTCCCAATGCCCACAACTTCAACCCCTTTTTCAGCCCCCATATAGATGTACTTCTCGTCATCATTTGGCTGTCGGGAGTTCAGGCAACCCTGCATAGATATACTTATGTGAGTTGTGGTAGCCGAATCCAACCACCAAGTATATCTAGGTACTGAAACTAAATTAACTTCTGAATTAACAAGAGCAAAAGATGTACCTTTCTTCACTCGCCAAGCGTGAAATTTGGCACAATCTTTCTTAAAATGGGAAGAGTCCTTGCAAAAGAAGCATTTCTTTTCCTTATGTCCCTCGGACGTATTTTGCTGCTTCTTTTGCAGTTCCTTTACCGCAACATCTTTAGTTTTTCTCTTCTTGCCTTGTCCGTAAGAAGATGATGCCAAATGAGCACTCTCGGTTTTATGATGTTTCATCCTGTCTTCCTCTTGCACTAAATGAGAAATGAGCTCATTCATTGTCCATTTCTCCTTCTGACAATTATAGCTCACTTCAAATTGACTGAATTGCGGAGGAAGAGAAATCAACACTAAATGAATGAGCAAGTCTTCCGAAAGCTCTAATTTTAGTATTTTTAATTTCCCTGCAAGATTAAACATTTCGAGAATATACTCCCTTATGTTCCCGTTACCCTTGTACCTCATGGAAACAAGTTTTCTTAAGACCGTACTTGTTTCCGCCTTATCGCTTTTCATATAGCGCTTTTCAAGGGTTTCAAGGAACCTTTTAGCATCAGTCTCCTCAGACATAGTGTCCAAAAATGTCTCTGGGATAGCATTTTTCATTATCATAAGACTCAAGCGGTTAGAGCGTTCCCACCTCTCAAAAGTTCTCCTAAGAGGTGCAGGACGTGGCTCCCTCAATGCTAGGTCAAGTTTCATACATCCCAAGACTATAGTTATCTTATTTTTTCAAGTCTTAAAATTGCTCTCATTGAGCACTGGAATGCCATTGATATTGGCAGTGACAGCAAAAGCATTCACAAAGTCAACTGAAAGAGAACAAAAATTCAAAACACAATCTGCTCACAAAAAGGAATTAAATCCCATCTCAAGATACCTAGCACAACATTGAAATTAAGTCTTTGGACAAAATTCAATTTGTAAGTGGTACTCTTGGTGTGGCAATCAAATATTGACAATAAAGTCCTGTCAAATAATAAGCCTTTCTTTGGACCGACTTATTACCCACATGGATAAAACCAAATAATTGTCACATATTTATTACCACAAATATGCTTTAATTTCGGCCAAATAATAACCTTCCTTTGGGCCGGTTATTACCCACATGAAACTTCAAGCATGTAATGTCTGCTTTAATTTTGGCCAAATAATAATCTTCCTTTGGGCCGGTTATTACCCGCATGAAACTTCAAACATGTAATGTCTGCTTTAATTTCGGCCAAATAATAACCTTTCTTTGGGCTGGTTATTACCCGCATGAAACTTCAAGCATATAATGTCTGGTTTAATTTCGGCCAAATAATAACCTTCCTTTGGGCCGGTTATTACCCGCATGAAACTTCAAGCATGTAATGCCTTCCTAATATTTTTAGTTTAATTCAATCTACACAATAGAGGTTACTTTGGCAATATATTGCTTGAACCAAATTAAATTAAAAATATTAGTAACTGAATCCATTATTTGAATTAAACCAAAACCATAATCAATTAAAACTAAACTTAAACCAAAACCAATTTTAAATTAAACCAAAACCAAAACTAATCATCTTCTCCATCCTCAAACCCTAATCCGCTGTTGCCGCCGCCGCCGCCGCTAGGCCATTACGCCGTCCGGTCGCCCCGCTGCCACGCCGCCGTCTCCGCTGGCCCACGGCTGCCGCCTGGCCACTGCCTCCGGCGTCGTCAGATCCGCGCTTCCCCGCGCCTCTGGTCGTCGTCACCCTGTGCTGTCGGGCCGAAGCAGGCGCCGCCGCAACCCGAGCCGCCTGCGCAGCAGCATGCCAGCGGACCCGCACGCCGCCGCAGCCCGAGCCGCCTGCGCAGCAGCATGCCAGCGGACCCCGGCCTACGTGGTCGTGCGCGCGCCACCGGCCGCTCCCGACGGGTCCGTGCTGCCTGCGCACGACGCCTGCTCGCATCAGCGTCGCACGCTACCGAACCGCACGCCGCCGCCTCCGCTGCCGGCCGCCGGAGCAAAGCGGACGATCGGGGAAGAAGATGGAGATTTTTTTTTTTTTTTTTTTAAGTCTAACACTAATTTTCTATTCTCAAAAACCCAACATGAAAATTGGCTCTGATGCCAATTGTAAGAAATTCAAGGAACATGTCATTGATAATCCAGAAACATTCATATCAGATTTTTGAGAAAAATGAAGAACACGGAAGCGTACCTGATTCCATTGGGTAGATTAAAGAAGCCTGAAACCCGAGCAAATCCACTGCGCTCCGGCTGCGAAGAAGGCGAAGTCACCGGAGGCGGTGCTTAGGGAGAAGATGGCGGCGCTGGAGGAGTTAGGTTTTGGGAGGAGGTCTTCTGACTGTTTGAAATTTGATGACTGATGGATGTCCAGGGTTTCTCAATCCCTTTTCCTTTATATACTAAATTCCACAGTCAGGGACCACACCTATAAATCTTAATGGGTTAATCATACCCATAAATCTTAATGGGTTAATTGTTAATTAGTCCATCAATAATTAACAATTAAACTCCAGGAATTCTACACATTTACAATTTAGCCACCACACTTGTATTTTAGATGACAAAGACCCTAAATTAAATAGATCACCTCAATTGGGTCCTTATACCATATAATAAAAATATATACACAATAATTTCATGCAATACATGTACGTCTACATGTCTTTATGCATAAATGTACATGATTTATAGTCCAATTCTAACAGCAAGCGGTAACTCTTCGACCCCTCTTCAATTCTAATCTCCTCTTCCAATTATCCTCCCCTCTGTTTTGTAGAATGAAGGCTTTGATAAGCATAGGATGGGTCAATCCGATTGGATCCATTCAAATCTTTATGAAAGATCTGATTGAGGATGATTTCAAATTCAAATTTTGAGTGATTTTAGACATGGATGAGAATTTGATTTGTTACCAATAATGGATATGGTGGAATTTGAATTTTGAACTCATTTGCAATTTTTTTTTTTGAAAAATCTAGGCTAATTTCCCCCAATCTCAACCCATAATGGGCAATTGGTTGAGGAACCAATCAACCAACAAAGAGCTACTAGTTTTGGTTCATCAAAACCGGTTGACTAGTTGAGTGTACCAGTTGATTAGCAAAGAGGTGTTGTCGGTCTGGATTCATGAGAACAGGTTGACCAATTTTATGAACCTAGCGACCAGTAAACCAATCCGATATTTACCAAGTGGTGACCAATTCGACCTATTTTAGTGGCATTTAGGCCTCTATTCTATCTAAATTTGATTAGATTTAATTTAACTCACAATTGACTCAAACAAAATGAAACCCTAATTGAGCTGAATCAAATTAGAACCAAATCCTAGTTGGGTCAAGCTATGTTCAAATCAAATCCTAATTAAGTCAAGTTCAAGCTAGACTCTAATCGGGTAAAAGTGAACTCAAACTAGAACTAGGTCAAACTAGAATCAAAATTAGGTCAAAACTAAACCAAAAACCAACTTAAACTTGAACCCATTAAGGTTTAAACCTAAACTCAAGTCCACCATGGGTCAAACCCAAATCTATTAAAGGGTTGAACCTAGTTCTAATAAAAAATCATTAAGAGTTGGACCCAAAATTAATTAAGGATTCAGTAAGAACCCATTAAGGGTATGATTCAAAATCCATTAAGGATCTAACAAGAATTCAATAAGGGTTAAATCTAAAATCCATTAAGGATCTAATAAGAGTTAGATCCAAAATCTATTAAGGATCCAATGAGGGATAGATCCAAGATTCACTAAGGACCAAGCCTAAGGCTCGATGAAAATTCAACATAGCGTCGAACCCGACTCGAATTAAATCAAATCAAACCTGATAAAAAATTGAGTTGAAAAGATCAAATTGAATCAAATTAGACTTTATCGATATCAAATTCTGGACATCGAATTAAATTAGATCAGGCTTGAATCGAAATTGAGTTTTGAATGTTAAATTGAATCAAATCATACTTGAATCAAAGCCGAGTTTTGAATATTGAATTAAATCAAATCAAATTTGAATCAAAATCAAGTTCTGAATATCAAATAGAATCAAATCAGACTTGAACCAAAATTAAGTTTGGGTCGAGTCAATTTAATATCAATTAGAGTTAGTCAATAATAAGATAAAAGTCATCCAGAATACCTCAAAACCTATTGACAAAAGTCAAGAAGGTGATCGATTATCAAATCAAAAATATATAAAATAAGCTCAAGATTGCCAATTATTTTTTCAAATCAGACCAAACTAAGGTAAGCTTGAACTAGTTTAGTAAATCAACCAAATAACTTATTCAAATAAAGTCAACTGATAACGCGTATACAGTCAACAGTGACACTTTAAGCTAAATCAACACAAGCTTAAAGTGAAAGTTGAGAGGGCCAGCTATGTAAAAAAAATTGTGGAAGTTGTTGTGAAGTGAAAGGATAAGAAAAAAAAGGAAAAGAAAATAAAAGAGAAGGAAATAAGAAATAAAAATAAAAAAAATAAAAAAATTTATCTCAATACATGTTCCCTTATTAACTAACTTAAAGTCAATCTATGGGCTCATCCAAAAGTTATTCAGACCAATGGCTAGCCTACAAGCTCCCCCAAAAGTCAATACGTCTTACTACCATCTATGAGCTCGTCCAAAAGTCAATTGGTCTAGGGCTAGCCCGTGTGCTCATTTGAAAATCAAATTTCTAACTCAAGGCTAGCCCATGGGCTCATATGAAAGTCAATAGATTTAGGGTCAACTCATTGGCTCGTATAAAAACTAATTTTTGACTTAAGACTAGCTTGCAAGCTTGCCTGAAAGTCAAATCAACTCAATGCTAGCTTCCAAGCTCTCTTAAATGTCAAATCAACTAAAAGCATCAATACGAACCCAATCACCAAAGGTTCTGGAAAGAAAAAATTGGAACATACCATTATTTTTCAGGGAGGAGTTAGTGAATCATAATTCAATTAAGTTTTGAATACTAAATTGAATTAAATGAAACTCGAATTGAAGTCAAGTCCTAAACATTGAATTAAATCAAATCAAACTTGATATAGATTGAGTTTTGAACATCGAATTGAATCAATTTAGATTCAAATCAAAATTAGATTTTGAATACTGAACTAAGTCCAAACCAAACTCAAATACAAACCAGAATGAAATTGAATAAGGTCAAATTGAGTTCCACTGGGCATGCTAAATCTTTAGCAACACTTCAAGACTATGAACAATAGATAATATTATCATCATGACCCAAATCAGAACTAGTTTGAAGAGAACTAAAGTGGGTCAAACTGAATCCCGTTAGTTATGCTATAAAAGCCTTTAGCAGCACTCTAAGGCTAAGCCCAACTTTTACAAGTAGTGGGTAATGCCACTTTTACATTCACAAAGTTCACCAATGCCTCACTAGCCATGAAAATACTTCAAAATCATGAAGTTATATCTTATACCTCATCGCCTATAGAAATACTTCAAATCAAAGAAGTTATCACTTATGTCTCGTTGGCCATGAAAACACTTCAAACTCATAAAATTATCACCTACACCTCACTGGACATAAAAGTATTTCAAAATCATGAAGTTTTCACTTATGTCTCATCATCTATAGAAATACTTCAAATTAAAGAAGTTATCACCTATGCCTCATTGACCATGTAAATACTTTAAACCCATGAAATTATCGCCTACACCTTATTAGCCATGAAAACACTTCAAAAATATGAAGTTATTGCTTATATCTCATCGGTTATAGAAATATTTCAAAATTAATAAAGTTATCACCTACGCCTTATTAGCCATGAAAATACTTCAAAATTATGAAGTTATTGCTTATGTCTTATTGACTATAAAAAAACTTTAAAATTGTGAAGTTATTACTATGCCTCATCGGTTATAGAAATACTTCAAATCAAAGAAATTATTACCAACACCTCATTATCCATGAAAATATTTTAAACCCATGAAGTTATCACTTATATCTCAGCGGTTATAGAAATATTTCAAAATCAATGAAGTTATCATCTATGCTTTATTGAGCATGACAATACTTTAGAATTATAATGTTATCATTTATGTCTCATTGGCCATAGAAATACTTTAAAATCATGAAGTTATCACTATGCCTCATCAGCTATAGAAGCACTTCAAATCAACAAAGTTATCACCTATGACTCAATGACCATGGAAACACTTTAAATCTAAGAAGTTATCACCTATGTCTCATTAGTCATAAAAATACATCAAAATTATGAAGTTATTACTTATGCCCCATCAACTATAGAACCACTTCAAAATTGATGAAGTTATCACTTATGACTCATTGGGTATAGAATTACTGTAAAATCATAAAGTTATTGCTTACGACTCATCGATTATAAAAACACTTCAAAATAATTAAGTTATCGCTTATGTCTCATCAATTATAGAAATACTTCAAAATTAAGACAGTTGTCATCTACGCCTTATTTATAATGGAAATACTTCAAATTCAAAGAAGTTATTGCCTACACCTCATCGGTTATGGAAACACTTTAAAAGTTAAAGAAGTGATCACCTATATCTCATTAGTTATAAAAATACTTCAAATTAAATGAAGTTATTACTTACACCTCATTGGCTATAGAAACACTTCAAAATCAAAAAAGTTATAACCAATGCCTTATTGGTAGTGAAAACCCTTCAAACTCAAAAAGTTATTGCTTAAGCCTTATTGGCTATGGACATACTTCAAACTCATAAAGTTATCACCAATGTTTTATTAGCTAACAGAAATATTTCAAACTCATGAAATTATCACTTATGCCTTTGGCTACAAAAATGCTTCAAATGAAATTAAGTTATCACCAATACCTTATTGGCTAACAAAAATATTTTAAACCAAATGAAGTTATTGTCAATGCTTAAAACTATTGAAAATACTTTAAACTTCTCCTATTTTCTTCCACGTCCTATCAGATGATGACATCAACATCTGCTAAAGGCTAGGTCAAGACCCATCCGAGCCAAATATCATGTGGTCCAAGGGAGTTGGGCAATAATACATATTAGAGCTTCTTCTCCACTTTTTCTTTCTCTTTATTTCTTTCAAGCTTTCTATAATTTCATATTGAAATTTGTTATGAAGTGAGGGTATACCCTTTCTTAAATTATATACTATTTCTTAAAATTAAGTGAATACTTTCTTCTTTTTTTATGTTTCTATTTTTATTAATTAAGTTTCTCATTCTAGAAGGTTCCTAACAACCATTGGAGTATAATAGGGGCTTATGCTTGTTGGAAGTCCATATTCCTACAACGCTTGATAGTGCACTAAAATTAATCACAAAATTTGATTTGTGCATTGAGGTTGCTCTTCAAGGGTCTTTGCCACTCCCGTACCACTGAAATTGATCCCACACATTCCATCTTTGATTGAAGTTGAAAAATAATTTGGTCTCAAAATATAGTAGGTCACCAACAGATCTTCCCTTACACATTTTCTCAAGTGTAATATTTTCTTCAGAAACCTATTTTTCTATCAATTTTTCTACTTTTACCATGTTCTTATTGGTTAGTTGCTTCTTTGATTTAGTTTTGATCTCAAATATCTCTTAACCTCAATTTTTAAGATTTACACACCCACGGATGTCATCCAATACTTACTCTTTGGGTGGCCTTTCTTGGTCAATAATATATCACGATTAGGCTAGGTTAATCTTCTTAATTTTGGCATGTGATCCAATTTCTCCCCCTTTTTGCTTTTTCTTCCTTTTATTCTTCCTTCTATTTTTTTGACTTAACAATTTCATTCTTCTCTTGAGGATCTAAGGTTTGTGAACTCTCAGATATCAACCAGTTTTTACCCTTTGAGTTTGCCTCTCTTAATTTGGCTTTTAATATAAGATTTATCTATTTAGGACTTTATTTTTTATTATTCATCTAGGGTGATCTTTTCCTATAAAAGGAGATTTCTAGAAATTATCTTTTGATCTTAGTACTTATACTTTTAAAGTAACTTCCCTAGCTACTTACACATTAGTCGCTATATTTTTAGGTTTGCATTCCTCAAGTTAACTTAGGACATCAATGGATGGGGGGCGTGCAAGGATTCTAACTCTATCATATTTTATCATCGACCATCCTTGCCTTCAAATATTACTTTTACATATTTTAGAGACTTTATCTCTACAATAGAAGGTGATTCACTTAAATACTAATAGAACCTTTTGTTTCATGTCTCTTAAAATTTTTTTATTTTATGTTTTCCTTAAGAAGTATCAAATACACACTTGACTAGTTAATTTTAATTTGACGAGATATTTTGTTATAAGCTAAATATTTTTTTATTTTGTGTTTTTGAACATCATGCAATTATTTGACTCTTCCATATTGCAAATTTGGCACAAGTAACTTTTTTCTTATTCATTAATCACTTTGCCATTATAAGATGGCATTAATCCTTTCTTAGCCAAGAACATTAAACAGGCATCCTTCCTTTATTCTTCTCTAGCTCTTGTAGTGTTATCAAGGAGTTGGAGGTAGAAATTATAGCATCTAATTTCAAATTTGATCTAACATCCCAAAGTCGACTGCATGCCCTGCTGATCCTTCTTTTGGTAAGTTATAGATGGTCAAAATTGACTTTTGACTATTGCTTAATCTTTAAAAGACTAATACCCTAGTTTGTCTCAATGGGTCTTTCATTTCATTATCAAGATTTACCACAATGAAATTTGACCTTTACCTCTTGGGTGAACTTGGCCTTTCCTGATTGAGTGAATTTGGACTTAGCCTTTTGCTCTCTTGGTAGACTTGATCTTTGTTTACTAGGTGAGAGGTGAGGGGTTGCTCCATACTAAATAGGTGGAGCAACAACTGGATTAGTGATAGGACAAGTTACAAGTGATCAAAAACTGATTTTTTTTTTCCTATTGTCAAATCTTTAGAAGACTGATACTATAGTTTATGTCAATGGACTCTCTATTTCTCCATCAAGAGTTAGCATAATAAATTTTGGCCTTTGTCCCCTAAATGGATTCGACCTTTACCCCTTGGATAAACTTGGTGTTTTCCCCCCAAGTGGGCTTGGTCCGTGCTCCCCTAGATGAGTGGTTTTTTACCCTCTAAATTGGATGAATTTTTTGCCCCTTGATAGGAAGTCTTTGCCTCTTAGATGAGAGGTTTTTGTCCCCTTGGAGGACTTAGAATTTGCCTCTTGGATGGGAGGTGTTAGGAGCAGTAATATTGTTGGTGAAAGTAGAAACACCATGCATGAATTGGTTGGAGTTGAACACAGCTTAATGACTAATATGAACTCTAGTTTTTCCCATGATGATTGTTATTTTATCATCAAGATTTGGCATAATAGTCTTTGGCCTTAATCCCTTGCTCGTTGGGTAGACCTAGTCTTGACCCCTTCAATGGGAGATCTTTAACCCCTAAATGGCAAGTATTTACCTCTTGGATGGGAGGTCCTTCACTTTTGAATGGGAAATGAGAAGTTGATCCATGCTTATGTGGATTTTGATTATCCTTATGGTGATTATTGATTAACGAAGTACACTAGAGATCTTTAACCAAAGATAACGGTACAAATTGGGGTAGGAGGGCTACTTGATGATGTTATTTATTTTTTTCATAATGAAAAATCAATCATCGGTTTTCTATTTTTTATATGTATCTATATTAGGTAGGTTTCTACACTTAGAGGAGAAGCCAAGTCCCACTGGCATGCTAAAATTTGTACATCGAGGTCGCCAATCAGGATCTCCGCTATCTCAGACCATCGATTCCTATCCCGTTGGATATGTCAAAATTTATGGGATTAGAATCAATGGCTCAGGATGATGGAGACTTTGAGAAGTGACCTTAATGCACAAATTAAATTATGTTCAATTTAAGTGCGCTATCAGGTGGTATGGGTACACAAACTTTCAACATGTTCAAACTTCTATTATTAATTATCCCGACGATTGTGTTAGAAATCTCCTAAATTAAGAAATCTATAAAATAAAGACAAAAAAGAGAGCATCATTCAATTTCTATAAGAGAGGTGGTACATGATTTAAGAAAAGATATACCGTCATTTTATAATAAATTTCAACATGAAATTATAGAAAAAATATAAAAAATAATAAAATAGGAAAAAAGGAAGGAGTGGACAAGAAACTCTAATATGTGTTGTTGCTCCACTCCCATGCACTAGATTATGTAGCATCTAACTTGAATGAGACTTGACTCGATCCTTGGCGGATGTCAATAGTTTGATTTGATGGTGTCATTTAATGGGATATGGAAGGAGATAAAGGGATCACAAAGTATTTTTAATAACTTTGAGCATTAGTAATAACTTCATTAGTTAAAGTGTTCTTATTAGCCAATAAGACATTGATGATAATTTCATTTGGGTTTAAAGTATTTTCATTAACTAATAAGATATTGGCAATAATTTCATGAGTTTAAAGTATTTTCATTAGCTAATAATATATTTGGATTTGGAGTATTTTTATTAGACAATAAGGTGTTTGTGATAACTTCATGAGTTTGAAATGTTTCCATAACCAATAAGATGTAGGAAATAAACTCTTTGATTTTGAAGCGTTTTCATAGTCAATGACGTGTAAATAATAACTTTTTTGATTTTAAAGTATTTCTACAGCCAATAAGACGTAGGTGATAATTTCTTTAATTTTGAACTATTTTTATACATAATGAGACATAGATAATAACTTCTTTTATTTTGAAGTATTTTTATAGCCATAGGTAATAACTTTATTAATTTTGAAGTGTTTCTATAGCCAATGAGACGTAGGTGATAACTTTATTAATTTTGAAATAGTTCTATTAGTCAATAGACGTAAATGATAATTTATTTAATTTTAAAATATTTCCATAGCCAATGAAGTATAGACGATAACTTCATTGATTTAAAAATATTTTGATAGTCAACGAGTCATAAGTAATAACTTTATTGATTTTTGAAGTGTTTATATAGTCAATGAGGTGTAGATAATAATTTTATTGATCTTGAAGTATTTTCATAGTCAATAAATTATAGGTAATAACTTTATTAATTTTAAAGTATTTTCATACCCAATGAGGGGTAGGTGATAACTTTATTTATTTGAAGTATTTTCTTAACTAATAAAGTATACAAATAACTTCGTTGATTTTAAATTGTTTACATAGCCAATGAGGAGTAGACAATAACTTTATTTATTTTAAAATATTTTATAGTTAATGAGATATAGACAATAACTTTATTGATTTTGAAGTATTTTCATCACCAATAAGACGTAATCGATAACTTCATTTGTTTGAACTATTTCCACAGTCAATGAGATACAGGTAATAACTTTGTTGATTTTGAAGTATTTTTATAACCAATTAGATATAGGTCATAACTTTGTAGTTTGACTTTGTTAGAATAAAATGCCTTGGCTGACTATGTAAGTGAGTTTGAGTCTATCTTAATTTAATTTAATTTGAACAAATGACTAGCAGCCTTGACTTGTACTGATTATCTTTAATTTGATAATCAACAATATTTCTTGGCTTGTTTTCAATTAGAATTTTGGATATTATTGATGGCTCTAAGCTTATTGTTGACTAACCCTATCAATTTTCAGTTAGCTTTTGATTTTGGCTCGAGTATAATTTGATTCAGTTTAATATTCAGAACTCAACTTTAATTCGAACCTGATTGGATTTAATTCGTTGCTCAAAACTTGATTTGGAATAAATTTGATTTAATTTAGTTTAATATTTAGAACTTGATTTTGATTTAAGTCTAATTTGATTCAACTCGAGTTGGATTCAGCCTTGCTTTGGTTCCGGCTTGAATTTGGGGTTTAATTTGACCCAACTATGTTTTAGTTCGAGCTCGACTTAACTCAACTAGGTTTGGATCTAAGTTCAATTTGACTCAATTAGGATTTTTTTGAGTTTGTTTTAATCTAATTGAAGTTTGTATTAGCCCAATTAGGATTTAACTAAAACTTTATTTAATCCAATTTGGGTTTAGTTTGACTTTTGGTCTGATTTTGGATCAACCTAATTTGGACACGATTGGAGTTAAGTCTAAATTAATTTGACTTAAATCTACTCAATTTGAATTTAGATATAGTTTAATTTAAGTTTTAGTCCATTAACTTAATTAATTTAGATTTATTTGATGGTCCATTTAAGTTAATTTAGTTTTATTTGTTTCAGCTGAATTCACTTGATTTCAATGTGATTGAATCACTTTAATTCAATCAATTTATATTAATTAATTTGATTTGAAAATTCTCAAGCTGTCATGATACTTTTGGATAAATTCGTGTATTGATCTTAGTTTGAATGGATACTCAATGAGTATACAGGTTATTTTTAATCTGAATAGATACACGTTAAACCTATAGATTAATTTTAATTTAAATAAATATTTGACGAATTCACAAACTAATTTTAGGCTAAATTTGATTTTAAAGTTAACCCGCTTACTAAGCCGTAAATCAACAATAATGATGCAGAAATGGAAACAAGACAATTTTTTTTTCGGCCGAATTTCTTTATTTTTTCTTCACTCTTTTTCTCTCCTTTTTTTCCTCAACTTGCGCGCAAGCCCCCCTTTCTTCTTCATCCAACCACCGCCTTCCCAGCTGAGTCCATCTAGATCTGGGCAGAACTGGTCCCCAATTGGTGGCAAGTAGCCCCGATGGGCGGCCAGAGCGGCTGAGACGACGAAGGACCCAGCATCGGAAAGCTCTGGGGGCCTACCTCAGCGCGAGATAGTGGCATAGCAGTCTAGAGATGGCAAGAGCAACAGGTTCACGACCGGATCCAGCTTCCATTGGTAATGGGCAGCAACGCCACAAGCATAGCTGAAGGCGGCGCGCGAGGATTCCCGGCAGCGAGACTGGCTTCCAGCGGACGGCGATGGGAGGCGATGGGCGGGTGGCGGGGTAGGGGGTTCCGGTGAGAATAAAAGGAGGACGGGGACAGTGAGGTTGAAGGCACGAGATTGGACCAAAGCAGTCAAGCAGCGTGCTGAGCAACTGCAAGGGAGGAGAACGCGGTGAGGGGGAAGGCAACCAAGTGTGGACGCGATGGAGGTGGGTCAAAGGGAAAGTCGGGCTAGATCATCGACTGGATCCGACCGGACTAGACCGGATCCGACCTTCCTCTCCAGTGGCGGCAGCCGAGCAAGTGGTTGCCCGGGGTCGCGGGTAGCGGATCATGGGCAACGGAGGTTGGAGGGGTCCCCAGTCGAGGTGGAGCTGAACGGGCCGTTTATTTTCGGATCAAATTCAGTATCATTTCAGATTGACCGACCTATCATCCAAACACAAAAACTTTAATCAGACTTATATTATCTAATTTAAATAAATTATAAATAAAAATGGTTAAAATACCTTCGGTATATTTCGCACTGATTGCGCGAGCTCACCGCCAGAGCTGTCCACACGAGTTAGCTCGGTCAGCTCCCGCGGCGAGCCCCTCACGTGAGCTCGCCGCCCGAACTGTCCGCACTAGCTTGCCCGACGAGCTCTCTGCGCGAACTCGCCGTCTGAGCTGCCCGTGCGAGGTAGCCTTGTGCGTCGTACCTCGTAGGAGACGACCGAGTCGACGGCGAGGACGGAGACCTATTTAAAGGAAAAGTTGAGGATAAAATAATTTAAAAAAAATTTAAACTACTCGTTAGTCAGATCAGTAATTAAATACGATTATCTTAACTGTATTATCTTTTTACATTTTAGTTCTTCTTTTAACCTTGACTTTGACGTTGATTTAAAACCAAACCGCCCAAAGAGACAAGTGGATATGCTTCTATTTTATTTTGCAGAATGAAAGCTTTAATTGGCATGATTGGATTAGATTCATTCAAATATTTGTAATTAATAAAATTAAATACGATTTCATATTCGAATTTTAAATAGTTGTGGAAGCGATGAGGATTTGAATTTTTTTTTTTAGAAAATAAATACGATGGAATGCAAACTTTGTACTTGTGAAAACATAAATTGTGAGAGGTTTTTTTCCAAATTTTTCAAAAAATTTATATTAAAATATAATTTTTTAAATTTCGGATTTTTTCTAAGAAAATTGCACCAAGATTTTATTTATAAAATTTATTTAGTCCATATATTTATTTGTAAAGATTTTATATTTTATATTTTAATTTAAATATTTGATGAATTTTGATTTTGTTGTAAATATCTAGTCTACTTAATTCATTTAAACTAAATTTAATTTGAGCCTAAAGTTTTTAATAATTTAGGTCTAAATCAAATTTTATTTTCTATTATATTTAATAACGATTCCGGTGTAATTAGACCCACATTTGAGTCACGATTTTATGATATTTAAATTTTAATTATGATTATATTTTAATTAAATTTAACTTTAACAAAAATTATCTCAAACAATGTCCAAAGGAATAAATTTGAATTATGAATTTTTAGCTAAATTCTACAACAGGGAGATAAATTACCTGAGCTTGTACTCCTTTTGCCAACAAAATATGTGCTTTTCTGGATTAAATGGAAACAATTTTCAAGTATTGTTTGCCAAGAAAAAGGTTCTTGTTTCTTGCCTCGCGCATCTTTTTTATCTGTTATTCTTGATCAATGCCTTCAGATGTTCTCTTCACTGCATGTTTATGCTGGACATAATTAACGAGGAAAAGACTGTTTTATTTATAATACAACGATGCACACGACGATGTGCTTTGGATTCATTACTGTTTCCTCTCTTTATTCTCATACTCAGCCGCCTTCGATAGCAGCTCAGTATACATCCTGGCGAACCATGCAGCGCTGTGGCTTCACTCCGCACATCCCCGGCAACGACTTGGCGCGCTCCATCATCTCTTCGCTGATGCCGTACCCGCCCTCCTGCTCAATCTTTCTCATCATTTGCTTGATCAGCTCGCACCGGCAGTCCCGGCTCGCTTGCTTCAGCTGCAAGCAGCACTGCTCAGGTGGCTTTTCGTCAGTGACCATCCTCATGCTCCCGATCATCAAGAAATCACAGCATGCATCAAGCTTGTACTTCATCATTTCATGCTGGCATTTCCTGGATTGCCAATCGTTCGCATCGAGGAACTCATTCTCATAGGTAGTGGTGACAGTCGTCGTCCGGTAGATGGATGCCTGGACGGTGATGGCGACGGCGAGGACGAGGACTAGGGTGTTTAGGGTTGCTAGCTTGATGAGTCGCGCCATTGTTGTGTGACTTGTGACGACACCTGAGAGGTGGTGGCGGCGATGGGTGTATTAAATACCATATTTTTAGGGTTTGCAAGCGATTTGGTGGCATTAGGGTTTTGTTCTGGGGTGTGGTTTAGTGAAGAACAGATGGCTTGCATGCAGGAGTGTTGGTGGCCACGTACGGGGTGAGTTTGGCGGGGGCTGAGCTAGATTTTGTTGTTTCTGCAACAGAAATTGGAGTACTTCTGGATCAGCCGCATTTGATATTGGCCGAGCTTTCTCTGGCCCGGTGAAATTGATCCGAGTTCTGAGAGTCTGGATGAACTTGGAGAGATGTGGAACTGCGATACCATTAGATGACCAATTCGTGGATTCCACGAGTTCTGTTATTTCAGCTTTCACACCCTTTCTGATTCTCCTTTGCATGCCTCGTAGAGTAATGGCGGGACCATCCGACGACGAACGGATGCTGTAGCCATTTCGCATCGATCATGCCTTGCACTATGATTTTGAAAAGAAAAAGTATCGATGCCAATGTTTTTCTTACTTTCTAGTCTTTGAAAATTTTTTTGTTTTATTTGGCGATGGATGGTTTGCTCTGATGTTCTTTCTTCACATTTTTGAAGTTCAAATTTTTTAAAGTATTGTTGATTCTCATATTTTCCTCTTAATTCTCTCTTTCTACGTGAAAAATGCTTAGTTGATTGGAGCGAGAAATTTCAGATTAGATCCAATGGCTGATGCGCGTGGGATTTTAGTGGATTTAGATAAAGAAAGATAAACAAACTAAAGCAAATTTAATCACATAACATATGATTAAAAGAAGCATTTTTTTAGCTTTTCATCTGATTAGGAGGGCAATCACATTTAATTCTCTACCCAAAGATCCATGTGAAGAACACTTTTACCACATGATTCTACAACCATCCATTGTTGAACTATTTTATCTAATTTTATTATCTTCTTTGAATTAATTTACGAAATTTAATATTATATTTATTAAATTTTCTTATTTACTTATAAATAAATCATCAAATTTTAAAAAATGATGTATTTTAAATTTATGAAATTATATTTAATTTTTTTAAATCATCAAATTATTTTTTAAAATTTCTGTTTTAACTAAACACTGAAATTTAAAAATTAATACAATTAATTAATTTTATTCGTAAATCAAACAATAAAATTATTCAATTTGAGAAATTTTAAAAAATACTCAATTTCAAAAAAAAGCATACATCCGCGCCCTGAAAGTGTCCAGTTTTTGGATCCAAACGTCAGCAAAGGCCCCAAGCCAAGCACCCACCTCCAGGATTTTTTATGAAAATCTCTCTAGTTTGGAGAAGCAGGTGTCACACTGTTGTAGCTCGAAATTGGGTTAATCCGACTAAAATATCTTCTCATCTTAAAATATCTGCAACTCTTCGTTCACCATCCACCGTACACGTGTCAACCTTATCAGTATTTCTTTGTTTTCACCGACTCTTCATCCCTGCTTCTTATACCACCGCCACTCCTCTCCCATCTCTTCCAAAGCAAAGCTCGCCCAAATCCTTTGCTGCATCTCCGGCGAAAATGGCAGCCATGGCAACCTCTACCTTGGTCTCCAAGCCCAAAACCCTAACTTCTGACCGTTCCTTCCACGGCGCCCCTCTCCCCTCCCGCATCTCATCCCTCCGCCCCCACTCCCGCTCCCCCAATCTCCCCATCTCCGCCACGGCCGCCCACAAATCCGACCTCAACTCCTTTCGATTCGAGCCGATCAAGGAATCCGCCGTCTCGCGCGAGATGACTCGCCGCTACATGACCGACATGATCACCCTCGCCGACACTGACGTGGTCGTTGTCGGAGCCGGCTCCGCCGGGCTTTCCTGCGCCTATGAGCTCAGCAAGGACCCCTCTGTTAGCGTCGCCATCATCGAGCAATCCGTCTCCCCTGGCGGCGGCGCCTGGCTCGGCGGCCAGCTCTTCTCCGCCATGATCGTCCGCAAGCCCGCGCACCTCTTCCTCGACGAGCTCCAGATCCCCTACGACGACCAGGACACCTACGTCGTCATCAAGCACGCGGCCTTATTCACCTCCACAATCCTCAGCCGGGTACTGGCCCGCCCAAACGTGAAACTCTTCAACGCTGTGGCGGTGGAGGATCTGATAGTTAAGGAGGGGAGAGTCGCCGGCGTGGTGACGAATTGGGCGCTGGTGTCGATGAACCACGACACGCAGTCGTGTATGGATCCGAACGTGATGGAGGCGAAGGTGGTGGTGAGCTCGTGCGGGCACGACGGCCCGTTCGGCGCGACGGGGGTGAAGAGGTTGAAGAGCATCGGGATGATCGAGACGGTGCCGGGGATGAAGGCGCTGGACATGAACACGGCGGAGGACGCCATCGTCCGCCTCACCAGAGAAATCGTCCCCGGTATGATAGTCACCGGCATGGAGGTCGCGGAGATCGATGGCGCCCCGAGAATGGTATCTCATTTTCTTTTTCTATTTTACATATATATATACTTATTTATTTATTTACATATATATATATGACGGTGTTCTTTGCCTGATGCAGGGGCCGACGTTTGGGGCTATGCTGATGTCGGGGAAGAAGGCGGCGCATTTGGCGCTCAAGGCTCTGGGGAGGCCGAACGAGCTTGACGGGTCGTTTACCTTGGAATCGGTGCATCCGGATCTCATGCTTGCTTCTGCGGACGGTGATGAGGTAGCCCAGGCTTAGATTGCACGGCAGGGATTGAATTGGATCGATTGGGTAGATTTTGTGGGGAGCGTCATTTTTTTCTTTCCTTTTCGACGAAAACGATGTGCAAAAATGCTTCGAATTCGGGCCTGTATGTGAAACCATGATGTAGTTGATATTCGATGAGTTTTTGTTGAAATTTGTCATATTTGCCGTTTAAGGATGTTGCTTCTCAACTGTTTGTCAGAATGCGTCGGCTGGGAATTGGAATGGACCAGTACTCTTTATTAGCATCTGTGACTTGCCGGAGTCGGTGGAACTCGGCATGCAGCTGCATTTGATGGTGGAAAAAACTGGGCTCCTTGTGTTGAGAGTTTCGGTAGTCAATGCGCTTGTAACAGTGTATTGCGATTGTGGGTTGAACGGTGAAGCGCCGAGCGTTTGGAGAAGCGATGTTGCGGGATACAATTAGTTACAATGCGGTTGTTTCAGGTTTGGTACAGTGGGGAAGAGATGATGAGGCTTTAATGGTGTTCAGGGGTATGAGAGGAGAAGCTTGCTTTATGCCAACTGCATTGACCCTTGTGCCCGGAGTGCATGTTCATTGGGGAAAGAAGATGGCAAGTTCATGCTTTGGCAGTTAATGTGGCTCTTGATTCTTCTTTGCTGGTCTCTAATGTTCTCATCACAGTGTATTCAGATTTTGGGGACATTGCTTATGCTCAAAAATTGTTTGATGGAATTGTTGACAAGGATATTGCTTCATGGAATTCTATTATTGTGGGTTATAGTCAGTATTATTGTTTTGAATCGGCCACTGGTTTATATTATCACATGTTATGGGGTGGTGTTGAGCCGGATGACTTCACTTTTGGAAGTCTATTATCTTGTTCAAGTATTGCAGAGCATGCTGTGATGTTCCACTCATTAGCTATTAAAAACAGACTCATTTCGAGAGTAGAAGTTGCAACTCCATGATGTCTGCTTATTTGAAGTGCAGGGAAATTGATAGTGCCTACAAGGCTTTTTCAGGAGATGTTCTTAAGGAGTCCAATCTCTTGGATTTCAATTATTGCAGGATTTTTTTTAATGGACTTCCCATTAGGTCACTAAAGTTGTTTTCTAACATGCTGAAGCTTAGACTTGAGCCAAATACATACACACTGAGCACTATACTGACCACTTGTGCGGGTATAGCTGCTTTTAGACATGGAGAACATATCCATTGCTACATGCTAAAAACTTCTATTTGTTGAACAACTCTGGAGAATGCCCTCATTTACAATGTAGGCAAAATGTGGTGAAGTTCTCCAGGGTGGCATGGACAGATGTAGTCTCTCTGAAATGCGATTATTGCTGCATATGCACAAAATGGAGATGGATCCATCAAGCAATAGCCACGCTGGCCTGGTTGATGAGGGTTGATTGATATTCTCTTCCATGATCGAAGATTATTGAGTAGAATCTGGAGGAGATCATTACTTTTGCATCCTTGATATTTTAGGAAGAGCTGGTCATTCTGAGAGAATGATAAACAGCATGACGTACAGAGCAGATTCCAGAATCTGGTGGGCCTTGTTGAGTGCATTTATCACTCATCGGAATGTAAGGCTTGGAAAAGTTGCAGCAAAGTTTATTTTCGAGGATGAGCCAAATAATGCTGCAGTTCATGTGCTTTTATCGAATCCTATTGCAGTTGGCTGACAATGGGAAGAAGCTTCAAGAGTAGATTCTGTGTAGGGTGACCATTGCTAGTACATGCGTCACTCAAAGAAATCTTCAGTTTGGAAAAATTGCACCATATATTATATAATACTGTTCTTATCAAATATTAATGCATGACCCTTGCGGAAGAAGCTTCACTTTTACAGGATGATATTGACTCAAATGTCAAGCTAAATAATCGTTCTCCGAAGTTTGATATCGGTATTGTGCTTAACTAGTTTACACGGTCGTCTAGTTTGCAAAACAATTGAATTGGGGTTGATCTCATGGAAGCTCGGGTTACTTGCGGACAGTTATCTTTTTTACCAGCCTTACTCTACAGAAAGGTCTTGCATGAACCCTAATCATAATTTTTTTGCATAGGTCACATGAGTTCAGAGTATTAAGTTACTGTGCCGTACTGCATCCTCTGATCTAAAGCCCCGTTAGGTAAAAAATCATCGTGATTTTAATCACAATTTGTTGGTCAAATTTTTAAATTAAAATAAATTAAATGGCACTTTCTAAAATGCGGTTATTACGGCCGAACTAAACAAGCCCTAAAAGAAAAAATCTGGAAAAGCTATGATTCCTTAGAATCCTTCCTTTAACAAAAGCACTTTCTGACTATAACATGCTGCTTCCCGGACGATGGATTCTTTGCGTAGAACCACAGCAGAAGCACATTCCCTTTTTTATTTTCTCTCCTAGTGTCATACCATGTCTTTAACATTCTAATCATCTGTGTTCGTCTTAGATTATTCCAAATCCACCCACTCAATGCACTCCAAACTTCATAAAACAAGGCATCATGGTTTTAAACTTTTAATAATTCATTTGCTCTACTAGGCACAGCATTCTGTTCAAGATTCGACTCTATATTAGAAGCATCAACAGAGTAGAACAATACTACCAAGGAAAGAAGATGGAGAATGACGATGAGAAGCAGCTAGAGATGGTGGTCAATGCATTTGTCGAGCACTACTACCACCTGTTCGACGCTGGCCGGGCCGCCCTCGCCGCCCTCTACAACCACACCTGCATCCTCTCCTTCGAGGGCCAGACATTCCCGGGAGCCGACGAGATCGCTCGAAAGCTAATACAGCTCCCGTTCGGCCAATGCCGCCATGCTGTCTCCACTATCGACTGCCAGCCTTCTCCCTTTGCCGGTGGCATCCTCGTCTTCGTCAGCGGCAACCTCCAGCTCCCAAACGAGGAGCACCCGCTCAAGTTTAGCCAGGTTAAAGATCAAATTTAAGAGCCTGTCTGTAAATTAACTATCAAATATGATCGTCATAAACTCGACTAGCACGCTGTATTATGCTGATTCTTTTAATTGTGATCGGCCTACTTACTATTCATAATCGAAGTAGATCCAAGATTATAATTCATACAAAAAATGAAATATATTCAGTCTAATTTGGAATGGTTTTTTTTTTCATTTCGCAGATGTTTCAGCTGATTCCAACGCTGTGTGGGAGCTTCTTTATACAAAATGATATATTTCGACTGAACTATGGTTGAGATATCGTACCTCGGTGTACCTGGGAAAGTCAGAATTTATTGTCCTGGAATAAACACATTTGATGGTTTTCTTGAAATATCAGCAGGCGTCCACTGTAGTATCAAATCAATTAACCAAAGGATCTGCCTCGTGGTCGGTGGACGATCACCAACTGGCGGCTGAGATCTGTGGGAAGGTGATTGATTAGCCCGGAACCACATGTAGCGAACACGAATCTCAAGGCGGCTGGTGTTGGCACCCGAATCGAGCAGTGGATTTTCTTTTCCCGCGGTTCTGATTCGAATAGCATCTCTGTCTGTTGCGCTGTGCTGGCGTAAGACAATAAGATAACGTGGGCCACCGTCACCTCTACCTCCTGCTTAAATTTCTTTTAAACAAATCAGCTTTCATATTAGTTTTTTCCAAAACCCCCAAAACGTTTCCAATTTTATCACCGAGAGGTAACCGGTGAGGGTTTTCCGTTTCTATGTCAGATTATGCCAGTGCGAGCTTTTGATTTTGTCTTCCTTGGTACAAATTTGCTACTGTTGACTCTTCTTTTTCTTGGTAATTCGTGGTGTTGCTTCCAGAATTCCTTTTCTTTTTGGGTCGTCAGATCGATTTGATGCAACAGTGTACTGTTTTTAGTAGTTCTTTGTTCAGCAAATCACAGGCTTCTGAGTAACGTTGATTTGAATGCCGAGCGGAGAAATTTTTATGGGATTTTATCTCTCAAACAGAAAATTCATGTCACAATCATCAAATTGTTTTCTTTTGCTCGCGTGTGTTTGTGCTCTTGCTGATGCCTAGAATGCCGGCATTTAGAGTGCAACAATATCTTATGCTGTAGACTCTTTAGGTCAAGCTAGTAGAACGGTGGTCTTCTCTTTGTAGCTTTGTTGATCGTCCATTGATTCGGTGTCGTCTAGATGGCTCTGTCATGGATTTTTGTGGATTTCAGGTCCTTGATTGTCCATCGATGATGTTCTTTTGGCTTTATTACTGATTCAAAGGAAGTTGCAGATACAGATGATTCTGGATCTGCTCGTGGACCACCATGGTCATTCCGAGGCAGGCAAGCTTTCTTGTACCTTCAATCAATTCATCTAGTTCAAAACAAACTCAATTTCAATTTGTATTTGTACTTCATTTTCAGCATACTGTATCGATTACATCTTGTGAAAGCAGTAACTGCTAGGGCTTTTATACCTGGGAAGCTTAAACTTGTTGAATTTTTCGGGTACATTTCTCGTACTTGGCATTCATTATTTGTGGGCTATTACGGACTGTGCCGGTAGTTTTAAGCAATGTTCTAAGTTTCGATCGGTTTCGATCGAAACGGCTCGATTTCGATTGAACCCGAAACGAAATCTTATATTTCATTTCGGGTTTAGAGTTCACTGTTCTCCTCTCTCAGGTGACAGCGAGCAGAACGAGCGCGCGGGCGAGTGCGGTGAGTGCGGGCGAGCGCGGCGCACGCAGGGACGGGGCGAGCACAGTGCACCAGCAGCGAGCTCGACGCGCGCGGGGCGAGCGCAGCACGCCGGCGACGAGCTCCATGCAACGCGGCATCTCCGGCATCTCCGCGCACGAGTTTAGAGCAGCGCGGCATCTCCCGCATCTCCGGCGAGCTCAACGACCGCGGTATCTCTGGGGAGTTGGGCTCAACTGGCAGCGATCGCAGCTCCCTCCGTGCTCTCAGTTTAGGATTTACTGTTCTCCACTGTTGGTTTGTTTTATTTGGTTAATCACGGACATGATGACTGTTGTTTGTTACTGTTGGTTTGTTTTATTTGGTTAATCACGAGCATGATTATTGTAGTTATTATTGTTGCTTTGTTTTTTCCCTTGGATCACAGGGTCGATGCCTATGGGTCGGTGCAACTTGATGTACTGATTGATTAATTAATTGTTCGTTAGCGGCAAGTGGATGAGATATATGGTTTATATATACTTAGTGCAAACTGCAAAGTTTGCAGACAATATCATTTGAGACTTTATAGATCTATTAGTGTTCAGCCGTTTTAGTTAAAGAGTTTTGTGGATGTATTTCTGTTTCAGTTGCAGATGTAAGAAATCTTCATATTGATAATTGATGTATCATAAATAATAAGGTTTTCATGATGAGATTTGAATTGAAATGAAGAAATTGTCTTCTTGCATGTTTCTATTATTGGCTTAGAACATGATGTTTGGTCTATTTGAATATTTCTGTCTACGGTTTCTGGAAGTTAATATGTTAAAAATCTGTCAATTATGTATTAAATTATGTCTTAAATTATGTATTATGTACTAAATTATGTATTATGTTTTAAATTATGTATTACGTATTAAATTATGGATTTTGTATTAATATATGTATTAAATTATGTATTAAGGTATATATTAAATTATGTATTAGTATTAAATTATGTATTAAATTACATATTATGTATTAATTTATGTATTAAATTATGTAGTACGTATTATGTATTAAATTATGTATTACGTATTAATTTATGTATTAAATATTAATTTTTGTATTAAATTATGTATTATGTCTTAATTTATGTATTAAATTATATATTATGTATTAAATTATCTATTAGGTATTAAATTATGTATTAATATTTTATGTGAAAATTATGTATTAAATTTAGAATGGCGAAATTAACGTGAAAATTAGCTAATAAATTAAAAAATAGGTTAGTAAATTCTAAACCCTAAAGCTTATATGCTAAATATAAAATTATTTATTCATGTGTCCATTAGTTAGTATTTAATTATTTATTAATTAATTTATGTGAATATAGAGTTTTTTCCTTAATCATAGGTAAATTTTCTTCCGCCAACATTTGCTCTGTTACTGCTACTATTGTATTGCATATGGTTCCAAAGTAAAACACGCCTCGCGATGTCGATATTAAATGTCAATACTGTGAATTAGTGGATGCAGAAAATTGAAAAGTTCGTTGCAAATGGTGTGGTCGTGTGCTTAGTTCTGAAATTATAAGATTAAAAGAGCATTTAGGAGAAGTCACCGGCTCAGTTCACCCATGTGAGAAAGTCCCGAATGAAGTGAGACAAATATTTCGGGCAATAGTACAAACCGGTAGAGAAAGTAAAAGAAAGGATAAGGCTAAAAAATCACGCTTTGAGCAGAAACTTCTCGACCGCTATAATTCAGATTCCAAGCAAGTTTCTGATGATGAAGACGATGATACAGAGGTTCCTGAAGTAATTCGCGAAATTCAAAGATTGTACGAGGAAACTCAAGGTGATGCTGGCACTTCTGAGGCAGTTCGTGATCACCGAACTACTGGTTTCAGAGAACGACGTATACAGCGACACACACCTGCCCCTTCAGGAGTAAGAGGAAATTTTCATATTTCTGATATCAGATCTATAAATATTTCTCTAATTGACCCATTTCAATTGAATCCAAGAGATGATACTCAAATAAATTTGAGAACAGTATCAACTACTTTTCGAAAGGCAAAACAGTGGTTGGGTAGGGCTGTTTCCATTTTTTTTCTATAACCATGTTTCATTTCATTTAGCAGATGACGGTTATTATCATGGAATGATACATACCACTCAAGAGGTTAGCTCAGGAGTTCCTCCATCAAGTGCTTATGAAATTTCTAAAAAGTATATGAATCTTGAAGTTGAAGAGATGACTGCTTTTATCCAGACCTTCTACAAATATTGGGATGAATTTGGGTGTATCTTGATGTGTGATGGATAGAAAATACAAAACAATAAAGATTTAATAATTTTTTTAGTATATTATCTTGAAGGGACCGTTTTTCTCAAGTCAGTTGACACATCAGGAGAGTCGAAGACTAGTAATTTCTTATATCATCAGATTGATAGTGTCATTAAGGAGATTGGAGAGTCAAGAGTGGTACAAATTGTAACTGATAATGCAACTTTGCTGGTATATACTGGAAAAAAGTTAATGGAAAAAGAAAATATCTTTTCTGAACACCTTGTGCAGCTCACTCTATTGACTTAATGCTGAAGGATATGGGTAAGGATCTTGATATTAGAAAAGTGCTTGAGGAGGGTCAGAAGTTGATATCATTTATTTATAACTATGCTTGGTGTCTTAAACTGATGAAAAAGGAAACACAGGGACGAGAGATTATCAGGCCAGACATTACTCGATTTGCTACACAATTTATCTCCTTGAATTTCTTGTATACTCACCGATAGGCACTGAAGAGATTATTTACCTGTGAAGAATATGATAAGCATTATTTGAAATTGAAATGGTCCAAGAAAATTCTTTTTGAAAAATTCTACAATCAAGTCTTGAACGAACAATTTTGGGAATCAGTTGAAAAAGTAATCGGAATCTTCAGTCCATTAGTTAAAGTTGCTTCGAATTGTTGACTCAGATAATTATTCGTAGATGGGGTTCTTATATGAAGCAATAGAACGAGCATAATTGCAAATAAGACGACATATAGAAACAATTGAGTTTCTTAAATGAGAGAAGATTATTGATCGTCGTTGGGACAAAACATTATCCAAAGATATTCATACTGCAGTTAATTGAGTAAAGAGTCATTTTATAGCACTTTACTAAGTTATAATGATACTATTGTTGATTCATATTTAATTATCTTGTAGGATACTTTTTGAATCTAATATTTCAATATGTCGATGAGGTCAACAATAGTAATATCATTCTCGAAGCGTTACGTAAGGTAATCGAAAGGATAGAGCCAGATATGAGAACAAGAATATGGGCATTGCGCGAGGTAAATTATAAATCATTATTTTTTTTAATTAATAAAGTTCTTAACTTGAATACGTTCATTAAACAAGCAGACAATTTCAAAAATAAAGTCAAGGACTTCAGTACATAACAAGCAATTGTACCTATTAGGGGTGCTACTCCCGATATATTTGATATTCAATAATTATATGTATTTGCTAATTAAATTTATATCAACTTATTAGTAATTTTTTCTCATAAATTACAGCTAGATGGTGAAGTATTTATGGGCGACATGCAGCACCTAATCTTGTAAAGATAGCCATTAGAATTTTAAGTCAAACTGTTTTAAGTTTACAATGTGAGAGGAATTAGACAGCTTTTGGATTGATCCATACGAAGAAAAGAAACAGACTTAAAATGGAAAAATTGAAAAAACTTATTTTCTGTCATTATAACATGCGTTTAAGAGCCCAAAACTTATAGAGGAGAACATCACCATAGGATAAGGTACTTAACTTGTCTTCCATATTCGAAGATGATGATCCTCTGATAGATAGAGTGGATTTAAGAAAGAGAAGAACCTGTCTTAAATCATCCTCAAACACAAGAAACTATTCGCCGTCTCTTAGACAAAGAAGCGGAAGAGGAAGCTGACAAAATACAGAATACTTCTAATACAAGTGATACTAGTAATGATGGTACAGCTGGTGATGCCAATTTTCAACAATTACAATATGAGGACTTATCTTCATTTTTTCCACAGTATGGAGGAAATGAGTTTTTAGACTCTAATTTATATGTCGATTATGTGCCACAATATCCATATGATTCACATGGTAGACAAGATGTCAATCAAAGTCCAATAGACAATGCGAGCTCTAGTTACTATGACGGTTATAGTAGCGAGATGTCTTCTTTCAATCCAAGATATCATCAGTTAATACAGGACCATACGACTTCGTGCTATCCGCATGCTGAATAATACTATCGATCATAACTCCATCATACTGATGAGTCTGACGATGAAGAATACCAATCTCTTCAAGATCCACCTCGGAACAACATGTGGTTATAAGACGTGGATTTATGTCATCTATGAAATAATATTTTCATTATTGTCTTAAATTGATATCTTATTGTAATTTTATGATATTTAAATTTAATGTCTATATGATTTATTTTATCGCATGATAATTTATTTATTTCATTAGCACAATTTATTGTAATTTTTTCCTTCTAATGTATTTTTTATTATCTATTTTATATTCATAAATCCTGACAATTATAAGATATTTTTTTTGGAAACAAATAATGACAAATCTGGATGATTATATTACAGTTCCAAACTAAGTTACACTGGAAGCAAGAAGAATAATTATGTCCATTCTTACCAAAAACTTATATTTTATCGTAGAATGATTCCACCTTCAACCTATGATATACTTGAACAAGGTTTAATTGAGCAGACATTACAAAACCGTGGAAGTGTAAATGATCAAATTTATCATGCCTCTCAACAACGTTCACTTAATGCTATCAATCAGTGTCTTGCCGTAATTTTCCCTGAACACTTTGCACAGTGTGATATTTATTTCTCATGGGTTATTGGACAACTTTTACTATGTATTGTCAATGAATATGGTTATCATTTTCATTTTGGACCTTCGATGTATGGTTATACTTCAGAACTGTTGCCACGAGATCGCGCAGAGATAGTTATTTTGGCTTGTATGTCTACAAATACTCATCCGGATCATACAGGTACCGAATTTGTAATTCCACACCCAAATGTTCCAAACTCAATAGATTAGTTGTATTATCTTATAATTTATAAATTATGTATGTGTGAAGTACATTTTAATGAAAAGTTAAATTTGCTTATGTTAATTTTTAACTTTAATCATATTCATATTACTTCTTGTATATTTTTTAATACACTAATATATATTAAAAGTAGATTATATCAGTGACTAAGTATCAAAATTAATTTTAATTAACTAAAATAATTTTTAATATTATGGTAAAATTAAGTATAAATTCATTCCTAATTTTTCAAATTTTTTCAAAATTTTTTAAATATTTTATTATATTTTTAATTTGAAGTTAAAGTACAGTCAAAATATAGTCAAATCTGGTCAACACACAATTAATAACTAAAAAAAATCTTTTGGCTGAAACTGAAACGATTGTGGCCGAAACATATTGGTTTTGCTGGGTTCCGAAACCGAAACCGATACTATAAATCTTGGTTTTAAGTTTATTGTGATGGAAAATGTCCTTTTTAAGTTATTGTTATTTGTTATCACTTTTCAGATATACACTTGGTGGGTTCTTTCTTGCCTATTATGATGATAGCCCCGCTGGAGTGTTTGATGAGGTTGTAAATGCTATATTCAGTGAGAATTGGTGTTTACTTAATTTATTTGAAATTTGGGTGGTTTAGTTTTTGCTGGAAAGAGAGTATTGTCAGCATGTTTACATAGCTACGTGATGTCTTTTTTGGCATGTTATGTCAGTTAACAGCAACCTTGCTGATATATTTTTTTTCTTGTTTTCTCGAAATAGCTTGTGGTGATAGCAGGAATTGTATGGAATCCTCCAACATCATACAGGTAATGCCTTTATATCTGCTTTCTTCAGTTTTTGCAATATGAGGGGAAAAGGACTCGGAAGCTTCTTCATCGTTACGGTCTTTCCATTTATAGGTGGGCTGCTAGAGTAGTCTATACAACAGGATATATTATTTAGCATAACCGAAATAACCGAAATAATTTCAGACATAACATTTATTTAGCTCAGGATATATATATATAATAAGTCGAACATTTATATGGCTAGCTAACAGGATATATATATAATTTAGCAGTAACAGGTAATGGATATATATATATGTTAGCTAAATAATAAGTCGAACACTAAATCATCCCAAAAACTTAAGATCATGAGATATGAATTTTTTTCACTATATATATTGGACCCTATTTATCCAATATCTGATGTGGGACTAATTTATCACACCTCACATTATAACAGGACAGAAGGTTAAATAGTAGTCTATTTCTCTTCTCAGTTCTTAGTTTGTCTTTAAATTCTCCTTGAAAATTTGCATCATTTGGATTCTTTTATGAAATAGGGCTCCCAAGTCGGCTGTGTTCTCAAAGGTGAGGTCAAAAGTATATCAATCTATATTACTATTATTTACTATACAACAACAGTTTGGTAGGCAAATGGCATAATAGAAATTTCAGACGGTAGTCAGGAGAAAATATTTGTTTCATTTGAGTCTAAACTATGTTACTGCTCCAATACAGTTTGCAACAGGTAAGATTTTCTGCAGTCACTGCTTTTTTTCTAAACAAAACAAGCGTTTTTTGCATTATAACATTATAAACATTATACCTGTGGAAGCATTCTCAATATGGATATTAAATTGTCTTTGTTGTTCTTACTTCTGAAGCAGCGAGATTCATTGGTCCCGGATAAACCAAATAGTAAACACAGTGGTTTTCTAAACATGTTTGGCATGGCTGCTACTTTTCCTAAATCAAAACGCCATTCTGAGTTACAAGTGTCAGAGACCATTGGTTCTTCACAAATGCCTTTGTGTAGCATTAGCATGCCAGTAGTTGGTGAGTGGACTCTATGAACCAATCTCATAGAACTTAACTGAAAAATTTGCTGAATGAATTTATTACTTCATCATATATGGCACACCTGAAGCATCATAAAGAAATACTTTCTTGTTTCAATATTAAAATAAAGAGCTTTGCTTTCAATAGCCAATATGCGAAAGTTGACGATTTGCCTCTTATGGCTAGCTTATGTTTTCAATGCACATGCATCAATTAATGTGAAAAATAATATAGTTTTGTATACATAGCTTTTCTGCTATGCATCAAATCCTAAGCACGGTGGTAAATAAATATCTTTGGAGTGAGGTGGCTATCTAAGTGTTACATATTTAACATCTAGATATATACTTTCATCTTTAAGGGCTGCAGAAAATTACTTAATTACATTGGCTTTGTGAATAAATTGTTGAAAAATGTAGGCATTGGTTCTAGTAGAACATGCAGAGAAAATAAGCAAACTTAGTTTTGACTTGTTTAGTTTCACTTCTCAGATTTGCAGATATTTATGATTTATCATCAGCCTTCTGTTTATATTGTTATTCTGTTTTTCTGTCAATGAGCTTGGTGATGGCAGTGCCAAAATCTAAATCAAATAAAAAGTGGATGGGTCCAATGATTGGGATGCCCCTTCTAAGCTTTAGGTGAATCTTTGATGATCATTCTAATCCAGAAATACAATGTAATTTTGAACCTGAGGATGCTTACTCTGTTTTGTCAAAATTGCAGTGGTGACACAATACACAACCCTTGGACGCTTGCCAGATTAAATGCAGGTATGTAGAATCATATTGGACTGGTATTGTAAAGCTTTAAGCTTCTCTTGCACAACATGCTATTTATGCCCTCAAATATTGACTTGATGAATAAGCAACATTGTTACAAATTGTCTGTTGTTCCAAGGAAAGGTTGATCCGGTTATGACCATAAATTTTGTCAGTGCAACTTTTGATGGAAAAAAATTGGGAAAAATCAAGGGAACACACCCCCACCCCCACCCCACTCGTTGTTCGAGAGAACAAATAGTTTTAGATGAACTGAATGATTTGATATCAATGCCAATCTTGCAATATCAATGAATATTGCAAGGTTCGACTGGTAGATTTCGCTATAGTATCAGGACCTGGAGAAGATAGCACAAAAGAATGCCATACTGGTGTTAATCATAATGTGGGCAACTTGGATTCAAATCTATCAGATGAGGATGCTGAAACCAAAGCATTTCAGGAAGCTATTGAAGCCAATCTTGGCTCTGGAATTCAATCAACCAAGGATGCAGGTGCAGGCTCCAACTATTGTGGACCCGCATTCCACAAAGAACAGTTGACGCATTAACAACTTTCTTCAGCAATCAGCAATTCCACGAATAGCTCCTTTCAGTGTATTTGCTTTCACTTGTCTGATGTTTTTCCAAATCTGACGATTCTTTTCACAATTCTTAGAAGAGTGTCGAGAGTCAAGCTTGTACATTTTGAAGGTTGAAGAACTTAAGCCAGCATTTATTCAAATTAAGTAATTCTGAAGTTGTTGATCTTGGTTCAATACTGCGCTTGTCGCATCATTCTTATGGATCAAACTTTGCAAGTATATCATAATAAAATAGCCAAAATGTTTTGGTCTTGGCTCGTCTGACCCGAAACTGAGATGACGAATGCAAACCTAGGCGATGTGGCATTCCACTGGCAGAGAAAAGACGTGACTCCAAGTCTCCAACAATGCAGCGTTCGCTTTTCTCAAACCACAAACTTTGAGCTGGCATGTCATATATTAATTAGGATATTAATAGAAATAAGAGCACAAATAAGCTGCTCGAAAGATAGCAGACAATATTTACGAACTAACAAGGAAGTAGACAGGAAGATGAAGACAACACAAAGATCACCAAAACCATGGACAAACAAGATTTTGTAATATCTGTTGCTTTCACAGTAATTATCAAAATTCTCATGGTTGGTCACCGGAACCAAAAATCAACAGGCTTTATGGATTAAATAATTGCTTTATATCAGTTAATCAATTTTGTAGAGGTGAGCTTTTGTCCCTGAATAGTTTCTACGGTGCAGGGAATTTCCAAGGCATTGGCTTGAAAACCAGACTTTTCTCATTTATCTCCACCTCTGACCTAATTCTGCCTTTCAAGTTCTTGGTTTCCATTCTCTCTCTCTCTCTCTCTCTCTCTCTCTCTCCCTCGCAAGGTCCTTTGCGTCCAAAGGACATCACAGACAGGTTCTCAAGGTATGATGATTGGGAAAATTCCCTCAGGGTTATGATAATTCTATTTGATTTGGTACAACAAGAAAAGGAAGATAGACGCAAGCATTTCAAATGCTCGTGGTTTCTTCGATTGTCGGTTGACGAATCTCTGGTTACAACATACAAATCCTTCCCATGGGAAAGGTGAAGGGCATCTTCAAAGGGATCAAGTGCATCTCCCAACTCTTTGGTATTGTTCCTCATTTTCTTCTGTTCGACATTCTCTTATTTCACTCTTTTCTTATTCATTCTTTTTTTTTTTTGGTAATTTTTCTGATTCATTCTTTGATTCTTGTGACAAATAGAAGATTACTTCTTATGGGATATTGTCCCATTTTATTCTTGTTTTGTTGTTCTCGTAGTTGTGAAGGAGCGTGAGATGGAGATTGGGAACCCAACAGATGTAGTACATGTAGGCCACATTGGTTGTGACAGTACATCTGAGACAAATGCTCCGAGCTGGGTAATATTTTTAATTTTTTGATTGCATGGAAAAATTGGCTTTTTTCTTCAGATACAAATTATATTTACCAGAAATTTACCCAAAAAAAATGGGCAGATGAATGAATTCAGGACCGCATCTGATATCTCATCAGCATCTCTTAGCAATTTCGAAGTGCAGTCTAGAGAAGCATCATGGATTTCTCAAGGTATATATCTTCATATCAAATTTAATAAGAAAAGGTACATATGCATTTTTTTTTCCCTCAAGAAGCAATTTACCTATTACATTAATTGAATTATTTAGAAGCTAAAGGTTTTGAGAATACTGAGATATTCAAATTACATGGAACGTAAGGAAATTGCACGCAAAAAACTCAAAACTTCCAACAAAAGAAGGATTTTCATTGCTATTAACATTGAACTTTCTTCATGAAAATGTTGCATAGATTTCGATCAACCCAGAGGACTTCAGCAAACATCTGGGGTCTTCACAGATTCTACATGCGCAGAAATCTCGAAAGCTCGCAAGAAGACGAGAAGGAAAAAGCCGAAGGCGTCGTCTCCGTCATCGTCGAGGCCACCCAGGTCAAGAGCTTCTTCGCAAGCGGCGGCGACTGAAGAGGCAGACGAAGCTATAAACTGTTGAAGAGGCAGATGAAGTTAGGGTTTCAATGTATATTTTCTTCGATAAATTTGTAAAGCTTTAAAAGCCTCGTTGGCTTCCTGCTTCAGAGATGAGTTCCTTTTCCCCCGCTTTTCGTGGAATAGAAAGATGAAATATTTGAACAAGATCTGAAGCTGAAAAGTTTTAATTTCCTTCTTTATGCTTACGTACGCTCTAAAATCACGAAGTTTGTGTTTCTACGCTCACGAAGACAAATTACATACATATCCTCACAAAATTCGTATTTGCAGTTATACCCTCAAAACAATAATATTTACAAAATACACATCTAGACTTCCAAAAATAATTTTATGTTAACTACATATTTTCTCTCTAATTCTGGAATAACTGTGCCAAACATTTTTTGCGGAGATGGAGTGATGAGAAGCACTTATTAACACAATGCCAAAAAAATCCATCCAAAGTAGAAATAATTATTCCGAAATTGAATCAAATAGGCTTTGAATATTTGTAAAATTTTGCTTTTTATAAATTTGTTAAAAATCAAGAAAACCCAAATCTTGTGAAGCCTCATTTTATTATTGTAGGTATTATGTAGGATTTAGAATAAAATAAATAATAAATTCCTAAGTAAAGTTCAGTTCAAAATTTTCATTTTTATTTTATAAAAAAGGGAAATTTGCAAATATGAGCCAAAATTTTTATTTGTTAATGAGGGAATAAAAAAATAAATTCCAAAATTAGGGTTTGGAGGGTTAGTTATGTAAAAAAAAGATTGTTTATGTACAACTCTCAATATTTGTTCTATTTACTAAAATCTTTTCATGATTTTCAGTATATACGTATACTTCTTTTTTCGAAATTTATTACTTGAAATTCTCTAATTATTATTTAATCAAAATTTCGGCCAAAAAATTTACTTTTATTTTTTATAACTTTATAATTTAACCCTCCAAAAATTGGTCAATTATTTTTTGTGCAATTTTTTTATTTTTTCTTTCTCCTCTTTCTGTTTCCCTAGATGCGAGGTGGCACGGGTATAGGCCGACATGCGGGTACAACAGCATGACGCATGAGATCGGGCAGGTGTGGACGCGAGGTTGACGTGGATGTGAGCCGACACGTACGACGTGAGCATGCTGCAAGCAATCAAGGCCTCGTGCTTGTGCCCACTCGGCCTTATGCCCGCGCCCACTCGGTCTCACACCTTGTGCTCATGCTTTTCCGTACTCACGCTCATGTCGGCCCTGGCCTTGCATCCATACTTGTCCGGCTTTCCACCCTGCGTTCGCACTTGTGCCGCATCGTCTTGTGCATGGGGAAAAAGAAAGAGGAGAAAGAAAAAAAGTAAAAAAATAATTACAAAAAAAATAATTAACAAATTTTTGAGAAATTAAGTTATAAAATTTAAGAAATAAAAAATAAAATTTTTGATTAAAATTTTAATTAAATAATAATCAGGGCTTGTAAGTAATAAATAAATAAATATATATATATATTAAAATTATGAGAAAATTTTAGTAAATAAAATAAAATTTGAGGATTGTACGTAAAATTGCAAAAAAAAACTCATAAAAAATTACAATATCAAAAAGATAAATAGATAACAATATGTGCATCACAGATGGCCTACCTTGCCAATTAGGTCCAGTTATGCATGTGTATACATGAGTGAACCAGCCTTCTCTTTTCGAACGATTGTTGTATCAGGTCTTTTATTTTCACTTTGTGGGGGAAACCTCGATTTCCCAATTGTGAGATCGATCAAGGAGCCAGCTATCACACGGCCAAACTTCTACCGTAAAATTTCACCTTGTCAATTTTTTATTACTTACATAAAAGAAATACAACCCTAATATGAAATGACACTACAAACCTCCTTCTACTTGTATATAATTGTGTGTGTGTGTCCCAACTCAATAGACCCTTGTCTATTTATAATGTACATTTATGGCTATGAGCTACCCATGGAGATCATGGAGAATATGCTCTCATAATATACTCTCTACAGTCCATCTGTTGGAGATCATAGAGAATATACTCCACAATGTTCTCTCTGTAGTTTTTTTGATCCATTTCAGCTGTAGCCACCTGTCCCATGAGCCCTAAATTGTCTCTTGACATGTGCATTCCTAATTTTACAGCCTACAGCTATGTGAATTCAGTCTGCAGCTCCAAGTGTCCAAGTTATTTACATGCTTCTGTAGCTCACTTTAACCAACCTGTCCCGTTGCTCTCTCTGCAAGACTGTTTGGGTTATTCGGGTCTCCATTCGGACATGTCATGACTTTGTCACTTGCTACTATGTGTGTTGTTTTACGCACATATGTGTTGGAGATAGTCTGCCATCTCGTATGATCATGCGCTCCTTCGCATGATTCTCCTTGTAATAGCACTAACCACCACAGCTAGTTGATTTCTCATATCTGTGCTACCTGTGCACACATACATTGGAGGCACTCCATTACCTCTGAATCATGAGGTCCATTGCATGATCTCATTTTGGTGACACTTACCACTCACAACTGATAAAACAAACCACCCCTACCAGGAGAGTCTAACGTCCTCGTCGGAGTAGAGCCCATGTACTCCTTGATTTGCTTGTCAAACTACTATAGCGTAGAATCCCGCTCCCATGTGACATCAACTTTGCTATCGCCTTTCCATATCACAAGAAAATCAGTCCATCGATTCTTCTTACTTTGCCCCATAGTCTGGTGTGCAAGGATCTTCTTGACCTCCTTATCAAATTACTTTTGAACTATCGATGGAGCTCTCTTGGCTTACTATCTATCCCCAAACAAGTCCCTATTGGAAGGTTTGAAAAAACTAACATGAAATGTTGAGTGTACCTTCAGCTTGTCAGGTAGCTTCAACCGATAAGCAACCTGTCTAACTTTATTCATCACTTCGAAGGGCCCGTCATACTTTGGTACTAACCCACGATGTATGGTCTTACAACTAATTTTCTTTCATATCTGTGGAGTAAGTTTCAATAACACCATGTCCCAACCTGGAACTCCAATGACTGTCTTCGTCCATTCGCATGCCTCTTCATGCGTTTTGCTACCTTGCGCAAACTGTTCTGAGCTTGTTCTATTAGCTCCTCCTTCTCCTTGGCGAAGTAATAGGCTGTAGGGTACTTTTCCTGGTTCATCGATTAAGCCATCTCAAAAGGAGTGAGAGATTGCTGTCCCATGACAAGCTTTGTAGAACTCATTCCTGTAACAGACGACCTACGAATGTTATACTAAAATTGAGCTATGTCCAATAGCTCCAACCAATTCTACTGGTTGGCCATTACATAATGCCTTAAGTATTCCTTCACCAAGGCATTGATGCACTTTATTTGGCCATCCATTTATGGGTGATTAGCCATAGGAAACTTCAACTCTGAACCCATCAAGTTGAAAAGTGCTATCCAAAACTTTCCCATGATGTGAGCATCTCGATCACTTACAATGTCTTTCGGAACACTAAAGTGCTTCACCACATGCTTGTAGAATAGCCCAACTACTACCTCTACTAGATATGCATGAGGTGCTGGTATGAACACTGCATACTTCGAGAGTTAGTCGATGACGACTAGCACTGAGCTCATCCCATCCACTTTGGGAAAGTTCAAGATAAAGTCATTAGAGATGGACTGCCATGGCTTCTCCAAAATAGGCAAGTGTTGCAGTAGCCCTACCTCCCTCTTTCTCTCCGTCTTGTCAAGCTAGCACACAAGATAAGTCTTGACGTACATTTCTACGTCTTCCCCCATTTTCAGCCAATTGTATGATCTTGACAAGAGTGTCATCATCCTTTGCACTCTAGAATGTCTTGCCCATTGAGGATCGTGAGTCTCTCATAGTAGCTCAAGCCTCAGCCCTCCTGTTGTTGGAATGTATAACCTGTTATCTCTAACATATAACAAGTTATCATCAAGCCAATAACGTTTAATTATCCCTTCACGTACCTCTCCCCTAAGTTGGACATATGCTGGGTCTGCATCGGCTTGCTCTCTAACCCTCTTCAGCAGGGTTGACTGGACTGTGGACAGCATAGCTATATAGCATTGCACCTCTCTTCGGCTTAACGCATCCGCCACATGGTTCTGTCACTCAAGCTTGTGCTCTCACACGAAATCAAACTCGATCAAGAACTCACATTTCTCTTTCTTTTATGAAGAGCTTGTATTCTCTAAGTCGAGAGAATACCTTCTTGAGGTGGTCGATGGGGTCCACCAACGTCTCCGAGTAGATGACAATGTCATCCAAATATACCACCATAAATCAATCCAAGAACTCATATGGTACTTCATTCATCAAGTTGCAAAAACTGGTAGGAGCATTCGTCGATCCAAAAGCCATGACTAAGAACTCAAATGAGCCATACCTCATGACACATGCAATCTTTGACTCATCTCCCTCAGCAATCCAAACTTGCCAATACCCCGACCACAAGTCCAACTTGGTGAAGTATGTCGCCTTGGCCAATCGATCGATCAAGTTGCCTGCATTCAACACTGGGTACTTTTTCTTGATAGTCACCTTATTTAGTGCTCGATAGTCCACCCACATTCGAAGTAAACCATCTTATTTCTGCTAAAAACAACACCAGAGCGTCATATGGGACTTTCGATGGTTGGATCAATCCCGCATCCAACAATTCATTGAGTTGCTTCCTCAGCTCCAAAAGCTTTGTATTAGCCAATTGATAAAGGGCATGAGTAGGAGGTTTAGCACCTGACTCCAGCTCAATCTTATGGTCAACCACCCTCCAAGGGGAAAGTTCGCTGGGTAGTTTTGGTGGCATCATGCTCGTGTAATCCACCAGGATAGTTGCAACATCATCAGGTACATCCACGATCTGATTCAACTGCATCTCAATTAGTGCTACAACATAGGTGGTCTCACCCCTCTTGAGACTCGCTTTTAGCTATTGAGGAGATTGCATCCCTGTTACTACAGTTTTTCTGACATATGTTGCCTATACAAAGCATGGCAATTCCTTAACAAAATCAATATACCTAATAAGTGAGGCATCAAGATAGCCTTCGCTTGGACAAATAAGTCTATTCCCAGGATAAACTCCAACTCATCAAGCATCGAGATAGTCAAACTGATCTCTCCCTCTCAAGCTCCAAATTTGAGGGTTGCATTGGCCATTCCACGAATCGAGTCAGTCCAGAGCTTACCACCTTCACTTTCCATAAACTTGGCTACACCTGCAGGCCAAATTCACTTACCAACTTATTAGAGAAGAAGTTGTTGGTCGACCCTATGTCTAGCATATCCAAGACAGGTCTCCCATTTAATAGTATTGATGCATACATCAATCCTTTGTCAGGTAGCTGCTTGTCCATCGTCATTGAGTTGAGTAGCTGCAATGGGTTCATGCATGGTGTTACCATAGCACCACGTTCTTTCTCTTCAGATTCCTTGAGAGATAGAGCAGCTAGTTTTTCCCTCATCAGACAGTCCCTTACCCGATGAGGACCATTGAATATAAAATAGCCTTGCGCTTTGTTGGTGGGTTGCAGCTTGGATTGGTTAGGTTCCACAACCTTCTTGCCCTTGCCCTTAGGCTTCTTGTCATCCTTGTTTGCACACCCCATCCTCCATCCATTCATGGCCTTGTTGGTTGTCATCGCCAACTTGAAATCCATCAATCCTTCTGTAGAAGTAATGGCCGAAGGAAGATCCCTCACTCCTTGTTGTCGGAGTTCAGCTTGAGCCCACAACTGCAAGTTGAAAAGAAAATTGAATAATTTACCCTCCTTAAACATGTTGGTGATGTTAGCATAAGGGAGCTGAATTTTCACACATACTCCCTTATGGTCCTTGAGTGCCACAGCTTCTTCAGGGATTCTCATGTAACCCACCCTGTGTTGCACGGAAGAAACTACTCCTTTAACTCCTTCTTGAGGGTCTCCCAATCCTCAAGTTGAGCTCTCCCAGCTCAAGCATCCTCTGATGCTCTGGTACACCACCATAACTTGGCATTCCCAATCAAGTACATATTGGTGATAGTAACTTTTTCCAGTTCCGTAACATGAGAAACCTTGAAGTACTACTCCATATCCCATAAAAAATTCTCCAACTCCTTTGCATTCCTGCGATGATCAAAGGAATGGGGTTCCGGGACTTTTACCTTTGAAGGAGCTCTGCCTTCAATTGGGGAGTTTGCCACTGTCCTCTTTACCACCATCAAGTTCTCTTCCAAGGACTTTAGATTTGATCCCATTGAGTCCATGATGGCGGAATACTTATCCTCCGTAACTTTTCACCTCATTCGTAAGGCCCTCCTTGAGAGCATCACTTTGCCTCTCTAGCCAAGCCAACTGCGTCCATATGTTTCCCGCATCTTCAGTTGGAGGATTTTCCAGTATCTCCTCGATGCAAACTACTCGATCCCGAAACTCAACTTGGATCACCATGGCTTTCGTTGATCCTAACTTCAGCTAAACCTAGTTTCTACCAAATCTGGCTCTAATACCACTTGTCACATGGCCAAACTTCTACCCTAAAATTTCACTTGTAATGGCACTAAGGTTCACCCACCTCAGTCCACTAAATTTGCACAAGCCCATAAGAGTATAAAGGAGAAGAGAAGTACAGTAACATTGCTAACATTTTTATTACTCACATAAAAGAATTACAACTCTAATGCGAAGGGACACTACAAGCCTTCCTCTACTTGTATATAATTGTGTGTGTGTGTTTCAACTTAATAGATCCTTGTCTATTTATAATGCACATATGTGACTGTGAGCCACCCATGGAAATCATGGAGAACATGCTCTTATAATGTTCTCCCTGCAGTCACCTGTTGCAGATCATGGAGAACATACTCCACAATATTCTTCTTGTAGTTTTCTTGACCCATTCCAGCTGTAGCCACCTGTCCCATGAACTTTCAATTGCCTCTTTACTGGCCATATATCCCTTGACAGGTGCAACTCTAATTTTTCAATATATAGTCATGTGTATTCAGTTTGCAGTATAAAGTTTGCAGGCTGTTTACATGCTCTTACAGCTTAATTTAACTAACTTGCCCCGTTATTCTCTCTATAAGACTGTATGGACTGTCTGAATTTCTATCCGAATATATCGTAATTCTGTCACTTATTATTATATGTGTTACTGGTGCACACATATATTAGAAACAATTTGTTGCCTTGTATGATTACATTCTCTCGTATAATTTTTTCATAGTGGCATTAACCACCATAATTAGTTAATTTTTTATATATGTATTGTTCATCTATACAAATATTAAACGCGCTCTATTGCCGATGAGATCACGAAATTCGTCGCATAATGTCATTGCGATGACACCTACTACTTGACAAAGCCATAGAAGGAAATACTGGCCAGAATCCTCTGCATACTCCTCGTTGTCGCCCTCTTCCCGCTATTGTGGTGGCTGGGCTGCCAGATTTCCCGAAGCCCTCAAGAGGAACATGAAGAAGACTGTCTCTCGCATCCTTTTCGACTGAAAAATATCTTCGCTCACTTCCGGAGATTGGCAATCAAGTTTGCTTATGGCTTTGAATTGAATACTCAGGTGCCGCATGTTGATCTATTGGTCCGCGGCGGTGCGGCTCGTCGGATGCGCAGGAGGCCTGCGGCGAGTTCATCTGCTGCCTCAACCAGTGCGCAAAGTTTGGGTTTGTCCAAATTGAACTTTTGAGGATGTTATATATTGTTGTTGTACCCATTTGTATTAGGCGGAGGAAGCCGCAGGTGAGCACAGGAAGACAAAGCAAGACCGCTATGCGGAGATGAGGAGGAAGAATGATAAAGAGTGTGAAGCACAGGAGCGGCTGATAGTTGGTGACTGTGGTGCTATGAAAGTTTTGGAATACTTGCTAGTTATTGATGTGGTTTGTCTGTCTGTATAATAGGAAGAAGAAGCTCTAGCTCGGAAGGCCGAGGAGGAGGAAGCTGCTGCTTTAGAGTTTATAAAATGGAAAGGGGAGTGTTCTGTTGATGATGAAGGTGCTATGGAAAATGAGTTGCAAGATGGAAGTCAAGGGTTACTTGCTGATTTTGTGGACTACATCAAGGTAATGTCTTTTGTTGATTATCTTTAAAAACATCACTCTTAATTTGGTATCACATTTTTTTGCATTGTGTTAGGACTATATCATCCACTTCATAAAAGGAAAAGTGGAAGCAAAATTGCTATAACAACATCAAATTGGAAACCCTTTCTCATGTTATTGTGACTATAAACAATGTGTAAAGCATACTATATTTATAACTGAAAACATTTTTTTTTTCTCAATCTATATAACCCTGTACTATGGGCATGTTAGTTTTAAGTTTTGTATTGCAAAACCATGTCTAATACACTTGTCTCCTGCTCAATGATAGTTGCTATTGTGAAGGTTTTTGCCACCAATATTAGCTTCTATGCTGGATTTCATTCTTGTTTTCTTGTATATTGTACTTAGCTTGGATTGTGGGCTTGTAGAAATATGCAGCTCCTAGGCAATCATGCATTTTCTGATGGACAAGAAAAACAACACTAAAAAGGAAAGAAGCAAGTAACAGTAGTGTCTTCAATGTAATTTTTATGTTGCCTGCTGATATACAGATAGTAAAAATGCTATTAGTTCCCTTAATTCCTAAAAACAAACTTTATTAGTTGTTTGCTTTATATATTGAGTACATGAAATCAAGTATGCTTTTATAACCATTCCCTTAAAGATTTTGCCTTTCTATATTAATTTTGCTTCTATGTACCACAAAAGCAGAAATGTGTTCCATTGGAAGACCTTGCTGCAGAATTCATGATGCGAACTCAGGTACTAATGTGGTTAAAGTTGTGATTCTGGTTTTGTTAACCCCAACATAGGCTGTAACTAATATACGACAAGCTTTCCAAGCAAGAAGATTGGTATGTAGTGTTAATTTCATCTTGACTGTCCCTTTTTTTCAGCTCTTCGAATTTTTTGTTCACCACTTTATTTAAAATGGGATCTTTTCATGAAATTAAACTTGGGATCTGACCATCTCTGATCATCTTATGGTTTTTGTAGGACTGCATAAACAGGATAATGTCGTTGAAAAGCATGGGTATGCAATGCCCATCTCACTTGATTTTTCTTGAATCAATTGTTTGTATGCATGTGGTGCTAGTAATTTGCATTTCTAACTGCTGATTGGGCCCTCAGCTTCTGCGTATTGTTGGCTGCGTCACTTAATGGATTGGTACTGCCAGGATCTTTCAGAATATACTCATTACTTACTATGCTACCAATTCTTGCAAAAATTGCAGACAAACTTTCCGGGGTTATGGATGACCGTGGAGAACATATATACATCTCACCGGAGGAAATGAAGGCTATTGAGAGTACATCAAACGCCAGGGAAGGGTCAGCATTTCGCATCTAGCCAGTAAGTCCAACCAGTTCATTGATCTGGAGCCAAAAGCTCAGTTTGATGAGCAACAGAACCCGGATGGTATAGCTGTTAGTTTCATTATTCCAAGTGCTTGCTGAGTCCTTTTTGTATAGCATTGACATTTGCAGACAACATTGAGAAAGGCCTAACAGTATACTTTTCACTCCTTTGGCAAGAGTTCATGTTGATTGCATCAAGTGATCAATGAATAGGATTTGGTGTAATGTATACTGAAAAGTTTATTCCTGCTTATCTGAAATTGAATCAATATCTTTATACATGTAGAAGGATAGTGTGCATCGAATATTTTGTTCGATGGTTAATTGTTTAGTGCATTACATGTAGGGTTGTGCAATATGGTTTGAATTGAATTATTTGATTGAACTGAAATCGAATTTGGATTGAGCTAAAATTGAATACCGACTAAATTGAAATCAAATAGCTGATTTGATTCGGCCTATTTAATTTTGGATTTTGAAAAATTGTTAAAATCAAATCAAATCATTATATATATATATAATCAATAAATAAAATCCAACTTTTCTCCACGAGTGCGATTGTGACTGCCCATGCTTTGCCCTCTGTTGCCCCATGCTTGGTGTCCACCTTTACCCTCTAATGCATGACTTCAACCTTCTGCACCAATATCCATCATCCAATGTCTGAAACTCACCTCTTAAATTTTGCTAGTTGTTTCTTCGACATCTCAGTGTGTTTCTACTCTAGTAGTCTGACATCAAATTACAATGTAAGATTTAAAAATTAAAATTCTCTTGAACTTACGGATTCTAATTGGGTCTTGTGAAATTAAATTTTTTGTTTTCTTTATCAAATTGTCTTCATTTGATTCTGTTACTTTTCATACTATAATTTTTTCATGCATATTTTTCTAATTGTATTATAATTAATTGATTAGAGAAATACTTTATAATTCTTCATTATAACCAAATTGATATTTATTCTATGTATTTTGTCATTTGATTCACTCTTTTGGCAGATGAGCAATTTGGTTTAATCTCTTACATCTATAATGACTTAAATATTCACAGAGGAGTCCTACATATCATGAATATTTAGTTTCCCAATATGTATATAAACCTTGTAGTTTCTTGATATGAACATGTACTTGTGTATGTAAAATCTGAATCAGTTAGCTTGAAATTGCACTTTGTTTGTATATAAATGAAAAAAATGAATAGCTTTTGGAGAGAATGCCTTGTTTCAAATTTTTTGTTTACCTGATTTGCATTATTTGTGAGGAGTGGGATGCGACTATGGAAAACTTTAGTGCATTTTTCTTCTTTGTTTTGATAAGAAATATTGAGATGTGAGACACACATGTTATTTTTTAATTATACTGTCTAGTGCAAATAATGAGATGTAGTGTCTAATGCTAGAGTATATGTTTGTCATGAGGTCAATGGGTTCTCTATTATTTATGTAATTTTGTACAAAGTGGAAACTTGAAGTAATGATGATACCTTGTTGATTATTTATGTGCTTCTATTTTTTTTCTTTGATCATATTGTAGAAAAGATTTTTTTTTCATTATATTTATGCTAGTAGAAACTTGAAAATTTTTTGTTGATATGGGTTTTGATATGTTATTGTTTATTGTAGTGGTGGGTTGACTACACATTGCTTGATTATATTCAAAATTCATCACTGTCTTCTTTCAAAAACTGTGGCATGGAACATTAATTGATTCATTTCTTTATCTATTGCAAACTATTTACATTGGAAGTTTTGGGCTTTGTTTTGGTTAGTTGTTATTATATGGTACTTTGTTATTTTTATTGTCATTGAAGATTATTATTGCATCCATAAAATGAAATTAATTTTTGGTCATTAAAATTTTATCCTTTATGTATTCTTGTCAAAATTTTTTATTGTGTTCGATGTTCTTTCTCATCTTCATATAGAATACTGATTTTTATCGCCATATACACACCAAATTACCATTAGATCTTAAATGTATTACTTTAGTTTTTCATCTCTTCATATCATATTTGTGTGTTGTTTACAAGATATCGAACAAGAATGAGAGTCATGAGACTCCAAATATAAATTCAAGTATTTCAATGCCAAAATTAAGTTCTCAAGCAATTCCTAGGCCTATGCGAGTTTCATGAGACCAGTGCATCTACTTGTTTGAAGCCTTTGGTCCTAAGAAAAATAAATGACAGAACAGTTAGTTGTATGAGAGTATTTCACAAAGTTCATGATACTGGACAAGTCAAAAAATATTATATACAATTATTGTGGTAATGAGTTTTTTTGGTGATTCAAAAAGGAATGACATTTTTTCTCTTAGAAATCACATAAATCAATACAAAAAATATAGGACACGTGAAATATAATTTGTTATGTAACCTATAAGAGAGTAGAAATTGAAAGTATGCTAACCAGTTGAAAGTTTGATTAAGAAAATATTAAAAAAATATTGACATGCATGATTATTATAAATAAACTGTCTTTTAGTTTTGTGCAATATGAAGGCTTTCAACATTTTATGTCTCAAGCATATCCTAGATTTTGAATTTTTTATATTGAACTATGATTAGAAATTATCAACTCTACTATGCTAAGAGGAGATTGTTGAAGTGATATTTCAAATAGTCTAAGTAAAAGATGTGCTTCACTATTGATACTTGGAAATCAATTCAAAAAATAAACTATATGTATATCATAACATATTATATTAATATTAATTGGATACTAAGTAGAAGTTGAAGAAAATTTTGAGTTTCTGCAAAGTTATTAACCATAAGGGTGAAGTCATAGGAAAAATAACTAAAAATTATTTGTTAGAATGGGGAAATTAATAATGTTTTCAAAATAAGTATTGATAATGTTTCTTTAAATGATAGTGCTATTTCTTATTTGAAGAAAAAAATGTTGAATTATGATATTTATTTACCACAATGAAGATATCTTCATATGCGATATATAACACATATAATTTATTGTGGTGAAAGATAATTTGGATGAGATGGTAGATTCTATTGCACAAGATAAATATAAAGTAAAATATTGAGACATTCTCCAATAATATAATAAAAGTTCAATAAATATATAAAAATTGAAAAAACTAAAAGTAAAAAATTTAGATATATCCACAAGGTAAAATTTCACCTATATAATGCTTAAAGCAGCTTAAACTTTTAAATAGGCTTTTGAAAACTTTGAAGAGTAGGATGTCAATTTTGTAATGAGGTTAATAATGAGAATGAAGTTCTTGTTAGCTTTGATTGGAAAAATATTAGGCAGGTTGTTATTTTTTTAGAGCATTTTATGACTTGACTTTTCAAAATTTTGACTCTTTATATGTTACAAATAATTTTTTTATGAGATTTGTCAAGCTAATCTTTTTTTGAAGTTGTGAAAAGCAAGTAATGATAGAAAAGTCCAAGACATACTTACTATACTGAAAGCAAAATATAACAATTATAGGGATGAGGTAGAGAAGATCAATGTACTCCTTTTTATTCATATTGTTTTTTATTTAAGGCACAAATTAGAATATATTGTGTTTAGAGTCGAAAAAATATATGAAAGTCAAAGTGGTGCCATGAATGGATAAAATTGCATAAATTTGTATATGATTTATTCAAAAAATACAAAATACAATTATATTTTGGAGGGATGTAGGAGGATAAAGGATCAAGTATGTCAATGTGATTAGTAAAATATATTTTTAAAGGATATATTTGATGGGAAAAAAAATCCTTTCACAAGCGGTGAGATAAAATCTGAGTTAGATAAATATTTATTTGAGGATCTTGAAAAAGATATGCCGAATTTTGATATTTTAGTTTTTTGAAAAATAAATAGTCTAGGTTTCTCATTTTGTCATAGACGACTTATGATATTTTGACTATACTCATCTCTACAGTGACATTTGAGTTAGTTTTAGTACGAGAGGATATATACTTGATTATTTTTATAGATCTTTAATTCCTATATTAGTACAAGCTCTCTTTTGCCTTCAAGATTGGATTCGAAAATTAAAAACAAAAATTCATGTTAAAGAAGCTTGGAAGAGATTGAAAAAGTTTAAGAGAGTAAGTTTTGTATTGATAATATTTTACTATATATTTACTAAATCTATGTTCAGGTAATCATTTAATGGTTTTTATGCAAGTAATCATTTAATGGTTTTTGTGTTTTAGAGTTGATGACGATGACATTAGATATCGTAATTATTGATTTTTAAAAAAAATCATCTTTCAATGATTTGATTTTATAAAAATTTTAGATTTGTAAAAATATATTTAAACTTTTTTAATACTTTTTTTGTGTTCTTATTTTTAAAGCTTGTATATTCTTGATTTTTATGAGTTTTTTTTACAGATTTTCTATTCTAGGTTAAAATCAAACCAAATTGAAAAAGTTGAATTCGATTCTACTTATATTTTTGGAGCTAATCAGTTTATTTTATTTTGATTTGTTCTATTCAGTTTAGTTGGATCACTGAATATACTGAATGCACGGCGCTAATTATGTGGCCGAAAATGTCAGTTCAGTTTGTTTGGTTTAACCTTGGTTTTAATGGTGGAATGATGGCAGGCAGTTGGGTTGTAAATGGGCCGGCCCGGGCCTGACATATTCTGAACTTTGGTCCGGGCGTCGGATTTGGGTTGGGTTGTTGTTTTTACGAAAACTTCGAGTCCTTATCCGGAAACCCAAGCCTAACTCCGGAATTGTGGTGCCGGTCCGGGCTTTCGAGCAATCCAGGCCCGTTGCCCGGCCTACATAGGACGAGGGGTTATATGTGGTTTTGAGTCCGACAGTATATGTAATAGATTTAAGAAAAGCAAGGCTCAAGACATTCAAGACATTAAATTATTGAGGAAACTAAAGATTGGAAACAAGACTAGCATACACAATATTCCATGATGCATTCTACCAGAAAAAAAAAAAAAAAAAAAAAATCTAGGATGCACAATCAAGAACAAGAAGTTCAAAGCCTGCTAAGCAATAGATCTAATCAGAGAAAATGTTTGAAGATTCGCCTTCGCGTTCAAGTTAGACACGACTGAAGATCATGCCTCGCGGTCACCTTTCATGTGATTTGATGTGGTTCATCTGAAATTCATCAAACCCTAACCTCACCATGTCTATTCTAGACGGGAGAAATTAATAGAATAATTCAACCCTTATAATCAAAATTGTCTAAGCGTTTGGTAATACTCGACTACCTAAATACTTAATAATTAGTAAGGATAGATTGCTAAACGGCCATTTAATTAGTTAACTGATATTTAAGTTAAATTCGTGGGTTAATTCCACAAACAAATATTTTTTATAACTAATAAAGTATCAAAAAACTATAATTTTTGAAAATAAAATTATTTTGGCTTCTTATATAGGCATTTTCAACTTTTTCTGCGTTTAAGAAATTCCCCAGCGGGCAAACTTCATGTAATTGCTTGATAAAAAGAATAGCGTGGATGTACAATTTTCCTTGTTATAATTGACAAAGGATACAGTGTCATGGTATACATATGTGTGCTATGACACGCTTTCCTTGTATTGATTGAGAATAATACAATACATCAATGGACAATTATACGGTACAGATACAATGGTTACAACAGCATTGTCGGAGCTGTCCTTTGAAGGAATAAAGAAGGATGGGCCATCAAGATCGAAGTCTATCAGGAGCCGTCCATTCCCAAACTGTCGAGGAAAAAAGCTTGCGCCATCCCACTAAATTCATTCACTCAGCTTGTGATGCGGCACATCAAGAACTGTCTGCTTGGCCTGTTAATGTTCAGAAAAAATTTAAGAGAAATTGTTTAATTAGCATATCGTTGTGACTACTGATATTTCAAAAAACATTCTCCACACAAATATTTCAGTAAAATGTTCTATAAGACAACCATTTAAAGATTCTAAGTGTGCTTTGCTAACGGCCAAATTGTAAGCACTCTAATTGAATGAAAGAAAATAAATTGTCTTACCTTCTTCAAATACTTCTTATGAAGTTTCATTGCACCAGTGCAAGCTTTTTTTGCATCAAGATTTCCGGTTGTGTCATTCAAAATCTGTGAATCAACAATATGCAGAGAGCTGCATTGTTAGTAGATTATAAGGATAGAAGTATAAGACATAGTAAGAGAAGTTCCATTTGTGGACTATGCTATTCAATTGCAGGAATTCACAATGTTGTCATTATGTCTGAAAGAAACCTACCAGAAAGCACACTATCTGCCTTAAAAACTAGCTCACTGACCAGAATGAGTCTGATTATTATTTTGTTCAATTACTGTACTATGAAGACTGGTAAAATGTGTTAGAAATAATCCTAGCAATGTATTGCATGGTCAGTCATATGCAAAAGCTAGCAGAAGCATATAATGGGAATGAAACTTCAAAAGATCTTCAAATAAAAAGAAAAATCAGCTCCAAAAAAAAAAGTCAGACCATTTCAAAGTTGATCACAAACAGTTCTTTTGGCTGCCCAACCTGTTGAAAGGCAATATGATAGTTAACTACTTGATCCCTACCTTTATAACATCATCGAGTCCCTGTGCTTCCTGCAACAATTTTGCGCTTTTCTCCTTGAGGACATTGGCAACAAGGAAAACTGTAATTGGAAGAGGGGAATCAGAGTTTTTGGCCCCATTTTTCAAATTTTCTCGTCCATACTTCCCAAACTGGCGTGTTGATTTTGCTTTTCCTTTGGAACCCTCATTCTTTTCAGTGACACTCCAGGGCTCTTCATACATGGAAAAGAGGTCTGGATCATATTCTAGAGCCCACATCATCTGTAAGGTGGAAGGTGGAAAGTCAGGAACATACATTATGCTGACATAAACTGTAACAACTTTAAGAGCTTGTTTGACAAGTGTTGATTACTCATTAAAACAAGACACAACAGACATGTTGGGAAAAGAAAGAACTGCAAATTAAATATTGAAGTTTCTCAAAACTATTGGTATAAAGTCTAATATTATCATATTAAATGTACTAGAGTTTACAAGTCCTACATGTACACACGATAGCAACCATCAACAAACGGAACAAATGACTTTCACATAAATTGTCTGCTTTACCTCCCAAAGGTACAAAGAATCTCCAAAAGAAAGCTCTCGACGGAACTGGACCATAATCATACGGAATGCAAAAAGGTAATCACCACCACCTAGTGTTTCTGTGTTCAAAAGAAAAACATTTTTCAACACTATCATGGGACAGAGAAGTGTCAACACTTTGTATTGCACAAGAAAAATGATGAACTTCGTCAACTAATACACAGTAGGTCTCTTGATTGGTGACAAACAATAACAATATAGATATAGGGGAAAATGTTCAAATTTCATATACTGGTGTTGGTTGTTAAACAATCTGTATTTGTATTCCTTTTCATTGCTTTGCATTCTCAAATCTAGTTCTAATTACAACCAATAAGTTTCAAATTTTTAGGGTTTATCAGGCAGCAATAGCATGAAATACTTGCCAATACCACATCTCCTCTTTGAATTGTTAATATATGATTAATGAAAAAAAAAAAGCCAACCTTGGACTTGATATGTAAACTGAAAAATGTACCTATGTGTTGGTGAAGCTTCGGATCAAGTAGTTCGGTGATCGATGCTAGAGTTTGTAGTTGGTTCTCCACACCAACAGAACTCTCTGTGCATCTAAAATTTCCTCGCTTCAAAATTTCAAACAAGAATATATATTAAAAGCAAATAAATAACATTTTGAGATATAAAAAAAATAAGTCTTAACATCAGGAAAAAAGATCCAAATATTACCAGCTAAAAAAATTATTCTAGTATCAACAATGAAATAAGTAGGATAAGCACTACAAAGAATAGAATTCCCATATAGACATGTGCTAAAATGTAAATCTCGAGGATGACCAAACCAAAAGAAGCTCAAAGGTTGCTCTTATATGTGATCAAGAGGAGTTTCTAATTACTTTAGGAGAAACAGGAGCAAGTATAGGTGACCTTACAGGACATCAGTTGTAAGTCATGGAAAATATATAATAAGTGCATTCCATTGAAAGATGCACTTGACATAAATGGTTTCAAAATTGAATTTGAAGAATATCAGTAGATAGATTCTATCAGGCTTTGATAATGGCTTATTACTAGAATATCTATTATTTAGACCCCTGAAATTCAGGTAGAAGATATTGTCGTAATATTTCTGTGTACGACAACTAGTTAAAAATAGAAGATTCTATTACATTCATGGCTTCAACTGTGACTCATGTGTAGAACATGAACTGGCTTCAAACCAGACTAAGGTAAACGCTGTCCAACTTTTGGGCCAATGGCTTTACGTATCCAAATACACTATAACGATGGTGGAAGAAATTTAGTTATTCAGCACTTGCAATTTATGTTGTGGTTCAAGGGAGAATTAATATCTGCCATGTGTTCCATGGAAGAATGCATCCATCAAATAGTCCAGTCATGCCTACATGGCATGGTCACACCATGCAAAAGACAAGCAACTTCAATAAATTCCATACCAGTCTACGCATCAAGCGCTCAAAGCACCAAAATGAATCTGCTTCATCATCAAGAAGTATTATCATTGGGGAGCAGAGATCACTCATTCCTAATCACATATATTAAAAGACATGTTTCAGTAAGTGTATTGCAACTGCCGATTAGTTAACTAGGTATTAATCAGAAACATCGCACAATGTGAAATTTTTAGGGATTTGACTGCATCAATCAATAAACAGCTTATTATGTGATCATGCTTTGAAAAATATTTAAATATACATTAATGTTCAGAAAATTGTTGTTAAAATAAACATAAAAGATGTGCCACACCTTGACCATACCCGACATCTTTGTCAATCCATGCATATACAGCTAGAATATCCCAAAGCTTTGACAAATTTTCTTGCATCTCATAGAAGGCAAGCATCCTGTCTGTCCGAAGCACGTCAAGACCTGGCAAATGAATTTTTAGCCATCAATAGGTTCATACTCTATGCAAAGATAAACACCCAAAATTTAAATAGTAGAGTGAGATTATTTGCTTCTAAGAAATGTTATCTATTTTCATTCCAACAATTTTAAGGGAGATCACTAGAAATCAGATGAAAATAATGAGTGTGATGTGTTACATCACCAATTGCTTGCCACGGAGGTGCTGAAACCATTTGTGAAAAAACAAAAATCATATTTCTGGACTTCGTGGCAATTAAGTCATTCAAAAGGGGCTAGAACATCATTAAGTAGTATATGCCAAATTTAATCAGCATTAAGCTAGACCTGAAAGTTTTATGAAACTATTAAAAAAGATTGCATTCATAATTTTTGTTAAACAAAATCGCAGAACCATATGACTTAATTTAAGAAAATTGAATTATATCAAGTAAACTAAAGACAGACAAACAAAGACAAGCTTGCCATGAACCAGAAAACAGAAAGAGAAAAACACCAAAGTTAAGTTGGCAAGCTTGTGCCTACCAATTTGATGAAGGGTAAGCTTCCATTGGATAATTTTCTTGTCCATTATCTTATGTGTTGCTCTCTCCCTATCCAAAGCTTGCTTTTTATTAGCTTCCATAAGCACTAGAGGATCTTCAATGGGTTCACCATCCTCTGTGATTGTTGGTGCTGTTATAATCTTACCACTGCCAATGTGGGAATCCATTTGACGACATTCTTCTTTCCATCTGGCATATTGCACTCTGTATTGGCACATGAGATAAGCACGAGACATGAAGAAATTTATCAACGTCTTATGAACAAAGTATTGGAAAAATCAGGCAAGAACACAGACTAAAATTGAAAAAGTACAAAATGTAAGCTGTTAATTGCTAAATAATTGCGTCGGCTACGAAAAAGGTGGGTTCGAATCAGTTTCACAAAAAAAGAAGAATCATGGAGAAAGAAAATCTTTTTCTTTATGCCATAAGGATTCCAATGGTTGGTCAGGAGCACAATACTGTATGTTAAGAAACTTAAGAGGAAAGATGATTAGGGATGGGTATCTATTTGGCACTAAAGCGATTTTTTGGTGAGAAGGAATAGAATAATTTCCTAGGACAATAATGAAAACAGTTACCTCACTGCAGGTTTTCAAGCTGATAATATGGTTGAAATACAACAACTTTGTAAAAAGATGAACATTTTGCAATAATGATCACAATCAGGGTTGTCATCAAACAAATACCTCCTTTGTTGTCTCAGTTGTTCTCGCTCCTTAGATGTGCTTTTGGGATCATAACATCCAAGCAAAAACTCCCAGACTTCCCCTCTAATTGAAGGATGAACCCCCTGTTTAAGAATTTTCATACTTAAGAATTAAACCACACACCTGCTACTAATATATCAACAATAAAAATCTGAATGATTTCTTTTACCATTAGCTAAATTACGAACTTGAAAGTTTCTAATGCCTGCACATGTCTGTAGACTATCAATGCAACCTCATACAAAGATGCAAAGAAACACAGTTTGCTTCCTTCAGCAGAAAAGTTCACTTCATCTATTATCTATAACCAATAGTACTTTCTCAGACCACAAGTGTCATCAACTAGATAACCTTCATCATCTCTCAAGCTGATGGACTATCTAATGTCACGTCTTGTTTCTATGGCCATCAAAAATAACCCTTATGCAGTCTAAAGTGTCTCAGGTATTAGTACTGTATCTACCTAAGTCAAGTGAAAGAGGATCATATAAGTATGTCTGCTAAATTTTCACATCAGACATGCGGGAAGGAGAGCATGTCATATTAGAGAAATCAATTGGTTACTCACCCCACGCTGAATTCTGCCAAGGGTCTGGCCAATATCCAATGAACCATCTGGATTAAATGCCGCACGCCACCTTCGTACACTGAGAGTTTTCCCAGCCTATGCATAACAGTTAAAGCAAGTTCATCTAAAACATGCATTAACCCATGGAATTTTTTTCATTTTTTCAGAATATTTTCGGCTTTCTTTTATTGATTTTCCACTTATTTATAATTTATATAATCAACAATGGAAACGTTTTTGCATCCAAGTTACAGAAAATAATTGCAGATAAGATTGTAAAGAAGTGCAAATTAGATTGTAACGATCATTAAGTGACATTTAATAGCCAACTACATTAAATCACACAATATGAATTAACCCAAATTGAAGTCTCCTAACAGAAACAAAAAAATTGGAAATTTGTTGAATTCAGCACCCGCAAGAATGAAATGTATGCCTTGATAGGCAAGATCAGAATGTTTGTTGCAAGGTACGCATTCCTTGATATCCACAAGTGGAAACATTAACCCAACGACCTTATCGAATGTAACCACCATCGCCATCTAGAATTCAACTCCAATTGCAAATTTACAGCTCTAAGAAAAATCTTCTTCACATCAATCAATCATATAAACCTGAAGTTTATTCAGAAATCATACTGGAAATCGTCTACTCTGTTTCTCATCTATCTCCATTAAAAAATTTCCGGAAAATGGTTTTCAAAATCAAACGAAAACGCCTTTTTGATTATAATAACATAAAAAAGAAAGAAAAAAACAAGACTTCCAACCAAATAATGGGAAATCAAAAGATGCAAACCTTAATCTTGAAGCGGGTCTTGGCGGCCTCGCTGCACTCGGGCCGCACGGCGTAGAAAGAATCCGCTGGAGTTCCTGGATCCCTCCACATCCCCAGACTCATATTTCAAACCTCCCGAAAAGATTTTCCTTTAAAAATCAGAAAAATTCACCCGCCGCAACTCCCGAACTGGATCTTCCTCCGATCACAAGAAAATCAAAGGAAAAAAAATATCGATTAAGTCAGGAGAAATTGAACGGGATCCGGATAGGATGAGGGTGAAGGAGTCGCGGAAAATGGAGGGAAAGTAGGTAGGCAAGCGAGGGGGAATTGGTAGTAGGCGGGGGAGGGGTATTTTGGTAATTGTGTTCGGGTGGGTCGGTTTCTTCCCCTGCGCAATAGCGATGATTAAGTGGATAATTAAGGGATTAAGCTTCTTAATTAGAGATTTGACGCCAGGTCAGGACGAAACAAGGACCGGTTCCAAAGGCCGTCCGGTTACGTCGCCAGTTTAATCGTCGTCCACTGCTCGTGGGAACCCGGCTCCCGCCGTTTCCTTCCGGCCCCAATTAAGGCTGCAATCCGGACCCGAAATAAACCGACCCAGTTTGATTTACCGGTAAAAACCTGTTGCTTTCACTTATTTTTGAGTGAAAGAATAAAAAGTAATCGGTAAAAATTCATAGGCTTTATTCTTCCATGTATTATTTTTCACAAAGCATTCTTTTCAAAAGTAAAAATATCAATTTTCATGAGTTCCCTTTGAAATGATCTGTTGAAGCTTTGCTTTACAATAATCATTATTGTATTTATTTGCTGTAATGGGCGGAATTGTTGTGGAATTTGTGAGTTTTTGGCGAAGATTGATTTTATTTTTGTTTAGAATTAATAGGATTTGTGAGCAAATTAGCAAAATGATGTTTACTCCATGAATGAATTGTCGAACAGCGAACGATCGCCGTGGTAGTCCAAGGGACCGTTTGGTTTCGGGTAAAAAACTGAATCGGCAAAAACCAGGATCAAAAACTGTTATTGTCAGATCAAACCAACCTTGCTTTCATCTCCAACCTCAATCACGGCCTTGTTATATCCGCCCAAAGCTTCATTAAACCCCACTATAAAACCCCAGAAATCACAATCACCTCCTTCTTCGTCAAACCTCAACCCTAAAATTCCCATGCCGCGCAAAGCCCTCAAGTTATGCTGCTGCGCAGCCGCCATCGTCGTCGTCATCCTCATCGTCACTTTCGTCATCCTCTACTTCACAGTGCTGAAGCCCAAATCGCTGGAAGTCGTCGCGACTCCGGTGAACCTCCAGCACATAGAATTCGTGCTCCTACCGGCGGTGGAGCTCCACTTGACCATCGGCATGGACATCGACGTCCACAACCCGAACTATGACGGTTTCAAGTATGGCAACTCAACGACGATGGTGTACTACCGGGGAGGTTTAGTCGCTGAGGCTCCAATTCCGGCAGGGTCCATCAAAGCTCGGTCGACGGAGAACGTGAGTTCGTCGGTGGATATCTTCGTGGAGGAATTGGTTGCCAACCAGAGCTTCTTGCCGGACGTGTTCAGCGGGTTGCTGCACTTGACGACTGTGTCGAGCATGGAGGGGAAGGTGGTGCTCTTGAGGATGTTTAAGCTGAAGGCCAAGACTTCTGTTTCGTGTGATATGGCCACTTACCTCCGGAGTAGGAATAGTAGTTCTAGTTGTGATTCTAAGATCAAGTTTTAGTGTTGAGTTCTTGTTTTTTTTCCAAACAGATTGTTTGTTTATTTGTTATTTTTTTCTGCATAATGTTCACATTGTTATTGAATGAGTGAAATGATGTTTTCTTATCACAATCAAAATAAACAGATTAAGAAGTAAGTAAAAAGTCACCATTGTTTCCAGGGTGATTGGTCGTATGAATTCTGAAGGATGTGTTGGAATTCTAAAGCTCAATAAAAATCTGTGAACTTGTTAAATTTGATTTTTTTTTTTGAGGAAAAACTCGTTAAATATAATCAGAAAGTTAAAAAAAGGGACATCTGTCAGATCCTTTTCCTAATTTGGGGGAAAAGAAATGATCTTATTCGACATTTTTAGAGTGAAACTCCATGAACCATTTTATTTGACTTCTATTGGTGAGTTTTAATCCCTTAATCTAAAATTTATTGTTTAAATGCTCTCTATTTGTATTCTGAAAGTTATTCCTCAACCAAAGTAGAGAGAAAAGAAATTGTCCTTTGGCAGCTTTTGTTACATGGAAGCTTAGCTTTAGCTTAAAAAAAACCCTAATTGCAAGACATAGATATTCTTTTACTCTTTCAGAAAAAGCATAGGCGAACAACTCATTCTAATCAGAAAGAAAAAAAAATCTCTGATTCTTTGCACCAGATGACAAGCTATTAAAAGCGCAAAAAGAAAAAAACTATAAAAAAGTTGGCTCAAGGCCATGGAGAAGAAGCCTTTAAATACCCCTCAACATGGCACCTCATACAAATCAAGCCCCAACTTTCCTCGCTAGTGATCAGCTCTTCACAACCCATCCAACTTGTTCTTCATGGCAATCTGTCAATACTTGAGGGTTTTGTGCCTAGCTTTGCTAGGATCAATGGCTGCTGCAACTCAGTTCAGGGTTGGAGGCTCAAGAGGATGGAGTGTGTCCACGGACCCGAATTCGATGTCCTACAACCAATGGGCAGAGCGCAATCGGTTCCATATCGGCGATTCACTTTGTAAGCCAACTAGATGACTAGATTTGATTATGTTTCGAACAAGGTAGATAAAATGCCTAAGCAGTACAAATGAAATCACCTAGAATAATATGCATTTGTCGTTGTTGCAGTGTTTGTGTACCATCCAGACCAAGACTCGGTGCTGCTGGTAGGCCCTGATGCCTACAAGACCTGCAACACTTCGTCGTTCATCGATGAGTTCAAAGACGGCAACACAGTTTTCCCGTTGACTCGGCCTGGCCCCTTCTACTTCATCAGCGGGAACCGGGAGAACTGTCTCAAGAACGAGTCGCTCGTGGCCGTGGTTATGGCAGACCGGAGCAATGCAACTTCACCGAGCTTACCGCCTTCACCTTCAGAGGCCACTTCTCCGCCTACGCCAGGATCCATAGAGGTTACGCCGACTACATCCCCGGCTGGAGAGTCTACTCCACCAAATGGAGCTTCTCTGAAGATGGTGAGTTTGGTGAGCTCAGTTGTAGCTTTGATCGGATCCGCATATTCTGTTCTGTGAGAGATTTGAGTCCAAAACCTACAGTATTCATTAAATTTCATATATATTTTGGTCGGGAAATTACTTCTAGGTTGGTTCTTTTCTTCGTTCAAATAAGCGACCGTGCGTATTAATTGTGGTCTGGATTGATTGCTTTTAAACTTTGTTTAAATTAATGGAAATAAAACTAGATTCCGATTGTTTAAAGAGCCTCAACTTTTTTTCCCACTTTATTAATTTCTAAATTTGCACAAGAATTTATCCAAGCAACGAAAAATAGTTGTTAGTTTCAAGAGGATCCAGTTAAATTGCAGGCCAACTATTTTGGACCTAACTCGGATCGAAAATTAAATTGATAACAGATCAATCTAATGCACTTGCAACTCCACTAAGCTAAATGAATTACTTTATCCCCAGAGACAACAAAGTGAAAAAAGGAGGGAAAGGATCACAGTTAACATCTTCAGAAATAAAAATATCTCTATGGGTAAGGTAACAGATACTTCACTGCTACTGAAATAATAAAGATTAGGGGTCCGTTTATTTCCGAATCAAGCTTAAGATCATTCCCGATTGATCTGTCTACCATTCAAACATCAAAAATTTGACCAAACTAACATTATCTAATTTAACTAAATTATAAATAAAAAATGACTAAAATGCCTTCGATATATCCTGCCCGCGCAAGCTTGCCCAGCGCGCCATATCTCGCCAGAGACGACGGAGTCGACGGCGAGAGCGAAAACATATTTAAAAGAAAAATTGAGAGTAAAATTATCCAAAAAAAATTTAAACCACTCGCTAATCAGATTAATAACTAAATAAGATTTACTTGACCGCATTATCTTTTTATACTTTAGTCCTTTTAATCTTGACTTTAGGCTTTAACCCAGAACCAAACAGCCCCTAGATGCCCAACTGAATCTTTTGCCCCTAATTAGATTTGCTGAGAGCATTTCAAATAGACAAATTGTCAACAATCACTTCTATAGCTGTTGAGCAATCTTAGGGAATCAATTTCATTATATTTCCTAACACAAAATTTAACCTGATCTAAGCTAGATATTACCACCTTGAGGGGCAGAGTTCTGGAGAAAACGGATCAGTTTTGTTGTTAATAAGTCAGCATGCTGGATCAAAATTGTTTCCCTTGTTCAACCTTCTTCACTAGACGAATTGTGCTGTGCAAAATTGAATCCAAAATGCCAGCAACCTGCAAAAGCGTTGATTGATGAATCTATATGTTTACGTAACATAATACAATTGAAATGATGCTTGCTGTCAATCTAGTTCAAGTTCTAACCGTGAAAACACCTCCAATGATGGCACAGACATTTGTGATGAAGTGTCAGAAAGATCTTGGAAGTTCAGTTACCAAAACCTAAAGAAAAAAGTAGGAAGTGAGATAATAATAATAAAAAAATCTCTGTTTGCTTTAGAAATATGACATTTTGATATTAACTTGCATTGGTGAAGGCACGAAATGGAACTTGGCCATGGAGATGTTTCGACTATGCACCAGACTACTGTGAGCTGTGTACTCGTACTCAAAACACTTTATGTTCCTGAGAATATCTCCTAGAGACCAACTCAGTCTTGACTAGTTGAAGGTAATGTTCAATCTGCCCAATTAAGAAGAGATATAAATCATATACAGCAAAACAATAAGAATCATTTAATGGTTTTCTCCATCAATTGCAGTACAATTTAACTCATTAAAAATTCTACAGAAAATTAAAGAGTTGGGCTTACAGTAACATTTGCATTAGTGTTGCCATGATGAGTGATATAAGATTGACCTGTCAGCCAATCATGGCTCTTACCAAGATATGGTGATAGACGCTTCAGCTCATTCAGCATTTGAGGGGTAAGCTTTTTACCAAATGAAAAGTATGAAATATAATGAGAGATATTCATCAAAGATGCATCAAATGAGTGTGCCTCTGAACGGGCTGAGATTATAAGGTTGCCTGGAACCTGTACATTTTGGAGGGACACATAGGTCAGACAAATTACATGATAATCCACATTTCATGCTTTTTTAAGGCCAAAAGCAATTTTCATCTTTTAACAACCCCCCTAGGACTGCTAATCTGCAACTTGGGTAATGAAATAATAGAACTGACTTTACCTTCTTCACACGCACAGAACCTTCAACTCTACATCCACTAGTTGATGGAGCAGGATGCTTTATGATATCAACCTTTTGATTAGATTTGTCCTCCAATGCCAAATTATAAGGTTCTTTTGGGAGCGTTGCAACCAAAGTTTCCATTGCCTGAAACAAGAACATTTAATTAAAACCAACAAGACCTACAATGGTAATACAAGGTATCATGAGACACTAAATTCAACTCAAAAGTAAATAGTTCCAAACAAGCAAATAATGTAAGGTTGAAACTAAGGTTTTACGTTGCGGCCAAAACCGAGCCGTTTCGGCCGAACTCGAAATGAGATTATTTCGGTTTTAGGGTTTTTTGTAGCTTTTTTGCCGGTGGTGGCGAGTGCGGGCAAGCTCGGGCGAGCACGGCGAGGGCGGTGGGCTCGAGGCGGCCGCAGGCCGCGCGGGGCGGGCGCAAGGGTGCTCGGGGCGGCCGCAAGGCGCTCGGGGCGAGCGCAGGGCTCCTGCGGCGAGCTCGACACGCGCAGGGCGAGTGCAACGTGCGTGGGGCAAGCTCAGCACACATGGGCCGAGCTCAGGGCGCCGGCGGCGAGCTCCACGCACGAGGGGCAAGCGCAGCACGTCGACAGCGAGCTCAGCACGCTCGAGGCGACCGCAACGCACCCGCGGCGAGCTCAGGGCGCCGGCAGCATCTCTGGCATTCCCACGCGGCATCTCTGACATCTCCGGCGAGCTCAACGGTCACGGCATCTTCGGCATCCCCGCGCGGCATGTCCGCAGCTCAACTGGAGGCGAGAGCGCTCCCGCAGTAAGCGCAGCTCGGCCAGCGAACGCAGCTTCCCCCTTGCTCTCAGTTTAGGGTTTACTTTGCTGATTTATCAGTTTACTGTGCTGGTTTATTTTATTTAATTAATCACGGGCATAATCACTATGAATTAGTACTGTTATTTTGTTTTTTCCCGTGAATCACGAGTGGATAGCTGTGGGTCGGTACTGATTGATTAATTAATTGCTTTGTTTTTTCCCGTAGATCACGGGTGGATGGCTGTGAGTCGGTGCTACTTGATTGTTTAATTGTTCGTTAGGGGCAAGTAGATGAGTTTTGTGCTTTATATATACTTAGTGCAAACTGCAAAATTTGCAGACGATTTCATTTGAGATTTTATGGATCTATTAGTGTTCAGCCGTTTTAGTGAAAGAGTTTTGTGAATTTATTTCTGTTTCGGTTGCAGAAGTAAGAAATTTTTATATTGATAATTGATGTATCATAAATAATAAGATTTTCATGCTGAGATTTGAATTGAAGTGAAGTAATTGTCATCCTGCATGTTTCTATTATTGACTCAAATTCTGAATATTTCTGTCTACGGTTCCTGAAAGTTAATTTGTTAAAAATTTGTTAATTATGTATTTAATGATGTATTAAATTATGTATTAATTTATTTATTAAATTATTTATTATATACTAAATTATATCTTATGTATTAAATTATATAGTACATATTAAATTATTTATTAAATTATGTATTTTGTATTAAAATATTAATATATGGATTAAACAATTTATTAAATTATGTATTTTGTATTAAATTATTAATTTATGAATTAAATTATGTATTAAATTATTAAATTATGCATTAAACTATGTATAAAAATATGTATTACATATTAAATTATGTATTAAATTACGTATTTTATATTAAAATATGTATTAAATTGTATTATGTGTTATGTATTAAATTATGTATTAAATTACGTATTATGTATTAAATTATGCATTAAGTTATGCATTAAATTATGTAGTATGTATGATGTATTAAATTATATATTATGTATTAAATTATGTATTACGTATTAAATTATGTACTAAATTACGTATTATGTATTAATTTAGTTATTAAATTATGTATTTAATTATGTCGTATCTATTATGTATTAAATATTAAATTATGTATTAAATTACGTATTATGTATTAAATTATATAATACGTATCATGTATTAAATTATGTATTATATATTATGTATTAAATTATCTATTATATATTAAATTGTGTAGTGAAATACATATTATGTATTAATTTATGTATTAAATTATATATTACATTATGTATTATGCATTAAATTATGTATTATGTATTACATTATATATTAAATATTAAATTATGTATTAAATTACGTATTATGTATTAATTTATATATTAAATTATGTATTACGTATTATATATTAAATTAACGTGGAAATTAGCTAATAAATCAAGAAATAAGTTAGTAAATCCTAAACCCTAAATCTTGCATCCTAAATATAAAGTTATTTATTCCAGTATACATTAGTTAGTTTTAAATTATTTATTAATTAATTTATGTGAAAATAGAGGTTTTTCCTTAACCATAAGTAAATTTTCTTCCGTCAATATTTATTCTGTTACTGTAACTATTATATTGCATATGGTTCCAAAACAAAACACGCCTCGCGATAACGATATTGCATGACAACACTGTGAATTAGTGGATGCAGAAAATCGAAAAGTTCGTTGCAAATGGTGTGATTGTGTACTTAGTTCTGAAATTACAAGATTAAAAAAACATCTAGGAGGAGTCATCGGCTCAGTTCGATCATGTGAGAAAATCCCGAATGAAATGAGACAAACATTTCGGGTAATAGTATAAACCAACAGAGAAAGTAGAAGATAGGATAACGCCAAAAAACCACGCTTTGAGTAGGAACTTCTCAACCGCTGTAATTCAAATCCCAGACAAATTTCTTATGATGAAGACGATGACACCGAGATTCAGGAAGTAATTCGTGAAAGTCAAAGATTGTACAAGGAAACTCAATGTGGTGCTGGCACTTTCGAGACAGTTCGTGATCGTTAAACTACTAGTTTCAGAGAACGACGTACACAGCGACACACACCTGCCCCTTCAGGAGTAAGAGAGGATTTTCATCTTCCTGACATCGGATCTATAAATATTTCTCCAATTGACCCCATTTCTATTGAAACCAAAAGATGATACTCAAATAAATTTGAGGACAACATCAACTGGTTTTCGGAAGGCAAAACAGTGGTTAGGTAGGGCAGTATCCAAATTTTTTTTTCTATAACCATGTTCCATTTCATTTAACAGATGGCAGTTGCTATCATGGAATGATACGTGCCGCTCAAGATGTTGGCCCAGGAGTTCCTCCACCAAATACTCGTGAAATTTCTGAAAAGTATCTGAATCTTGAAGTTGAATAGATGACTGCTTTTATCCAGACCTTCTACAAATATTAGGATGAATTTGGGTGTACCTTGATGTGTGATTGATGGAAGACACAAAACAGTAAAAGTTTGATTAATTTTTTAGTATATTATCGTGTCGGGACCGATCTTCTCAAGTCAGTTGATACATCAGGGGAGTCGAAGACTGGTAATTTCTTATATCATTTGATTGATAGTGTCATTGAGGAGATTGGGGAATCAAGAGTGATACAAATCATAACTGATAATGCAACTCCCCTGGTATATACTGGAAAAAAGTTAATGCAAAAAAGAAAACATCTTTTCAGAATACTTTGTGCAGCTCATTCTATTGACTTAATGTTGAAGGATATGGGTAAAGATCCTGATATTAGAAAAGTGGTTGCCAAAGGTCAGAAGTTGACGTCATTTATTTATAACCATGCTTGGTGTCTTGAACTGATAAGAAAGGAAACACGAGGACAAGAGATTATCAGGCCAGACATTACTCGGTTTGCTATACAATTTATCTCCTTGGATTCCCTGTATACTCACCGACAGGCACTGAAGAGATTATTTACCAGTGAAGAATATGATGCGCATTATTTAAGGTTAAAACAGTCCGAGAAAATTCTTTCTGAAAAATTCTACAATCAAGTCATGGACGAAAAATTTTGGGAATCAGTTGAAAAAGTAATCAGAAACTTCAGTCCATTAGTTAAAGTGATTCAAATTATTGACTCAGATAATCATTTGCAGAAGGGGTTTTTATATGAAGCAATACAACGAGCAAAATTGCAAATAAGACGACATATAGGAACAATTGAATTTCGTAAATAGGAGAAAATTATTAATCATCGTTGGGATAAACCATTATCTAAAGATATTCATTCTACAGGTAATTGAGTAAAAATCATTTTATAGCACTTTACTAAATTATTATGATACTATTGTTGATTCATATTTAATCATCTTGTAAGATACTTTTTGAATCCAATATTTCAATATAGCGATGAGGTCAATAATAGTAATATTATTCTCGAAGCGCTACGCTACGTAAGGTAATCGAGCGGATAGAGCCAGATATGAGAACAAGAATATTGGCATTGTGCGAGGTAAATTATGTATTAAATTTTTTTTACATAATTAAGAAAATTATTAATTTGAGTACATTCATTAAACAGGCAGACGATTTCAAAAATAAAGTCAAGGACTTCGACACACAATAAGCAATTGTACCTATTATGGGTAATACTCCAGGTATAGTTGATGTTCAATAATTATACATATTTGTTAATTAAATTTATATCAACTTATTAATAATTTTTTCTCATAAATTATAGCTAGATTGTGGAGTATTTACGGACGGCATGCAGCACCTAATTTTGCAAAAATAGTCACTAGAATTTTAAGTCAAACTGTTTCAAGTTCACAATACGAGAGGAATTAGACAACTTTTGAATTAATCCATACGAAGACGAGAAACATACTTAAAATGAAAAAATTGGAGAAACTTGTTTTCTATTATTATAACATGCGTTTAAGAGTCCAAACTTACAGAGGAGAATATTACCAGAGGATGAGGTAATCAACTTGTCTGTCATATTCGAAGATGATGATCCTCTGATAGAGTGGATTCGAGAAAGAGAAAAACCTGTCTTAAATCATCCTTAAATACAAGAAGCTATTCGTCGTCTCTTAGACGAAGAAGCGAAAGAGAAACCAGACAAAATTTAGAATACTTCTGATACAAGTGATAGTAGTAATTGTGATACAACTGATGATGTCAATTTTCAACAAACATAATATGATAACTCATCTTCATTTTTTCCACAGTATAAAGGAAATGAGTTTTTGGACTCTAATTTATATGGCGGTTATGTACCACAATATTCATATAATTCACATGGTGGACAAAATATCAATCAAAGTCCAACAGACAATGCGAGCTCTATCTACTATGACGGTTATCATAATGAGATGTCTTCTTACAATACAGGATATCATCAGTCAATGTAAGACTATACGACTTCGTACTATCCGTATGCTGAACAATACTATCGATCACAACTTCATCGTATTGATGAGTATGGTGATGAAGAATACCAATCTCCTCAAGGTCTACCTCGAAATAACATGTGGTTATAAGATGTGAATTTATGTCATCTATAAAATGATGTTTTCATTGTCTTAAATTAATATCTTATTGTAATTTTATGACATTTAAATTTAATGTCTATATGGTTTATTTTATCGCATGATAATTTATCTATTTCATTAGCACAATTTATTGTAATCTTTTCCTTCTGACGTTTTTTTTATTATCTATTTTATGTTCATAAATACTGATAATTATAAGATATTTTTTTTGGAAATAGATAATAGCAAATCCGGATGATTATATTACAGTTCCAGACCAAGTTACATTGCAAGCAAGAAGAATAATTATGTCAATTCTTCGCCAAAAACTTATATTTTATGTCTATTCCACCTTCGGCCTATAATCTATTTGGACAAGCCTTAATTGAGCAAGCATTACAAGACCGTGAAAGAGTCACGATCAAATTTATCGTACCTCTCAACAAAATTCACTTAATGCTATCAATCAGCGTCTTACCGTAATTTCCCCTGAACACTTCGCAGAGTGTGATAGTTATTTCCCATGGGTTATTGGACCACTTTTATTATATGTTGTCAATCAATATAGTTATCATTTTCATTTTGGACCTTCGATGTATGGTTATACTTCAAAACCACTGCCACGAGATCGCGCAGAGCTAGTTGTTCTGGCTCGTATGCCTACAAATGCTCATCCGGATCATCCAGGTACTGAATTTATAATTCCACACCCAGATGTTCCAAACTCAATTAATGATGATTATGATGATTAGTTGTATTATCTTAGAATTTATAAATTATGTATGTGTGAAGCACATTTTAATGAAAAATTAAATGTGCTTATATTAATTTTTAACTTTTAATCATATTCATATTACTTCTTTTATATTTTTTTAATACACTAATATATATTAAAAATAGACTATATCAGTGACTAACTATCAAAATTAATTTTAATTAAATAAAATAATATTTAATATTATGGTAAAATTAAGTATAAATTCATTCCTAATTTTTCAAATTTTTTTCAATATTTTATCGTATTTTTAATTTAAAGTCAAAGTACAGTCAAAATATAGTCAAACTCTAGTCGACATCCAATTAATAATTAAAAAAAATCTTTCAACCGAAATGTATCGGTTTCGCTGGGTCCAGAAATTGAAACCGAAACCGCACCCGAAAACCTTTGTTGAAACTATATGCATACCGCAATTAGACTTTCAGAATCACGCTCACCATAGTAGGATTCACGGTCATGGTGTCTATGATTATCTTTGCACGGCATGATCACAGTCAATTGTAGTAATTCCAGCAAAATAAGTTTAACAAATTCAAATGGTTGAGAAAGCTACCATTCAAATCAACAATCATTTGAACTGTGGTAAAACTGCTACAGTGATCTAATTTTTGGAACCTAAAGGTAGAGCAGCCTAGAGGTGGGAAAGGAAAACTATGTTCCCAAAGAAATGTTAGCATAGAAACTTAATGGACAATAGTGTCAAGACTTAAAAAGTAACAATATCCCAATAGGCCATTAACCTTCCAGAAGAAACTTGCAAGCCCTACCCAAGAATTTATGGTAAAGAACTGAAAATTCTGGTTATTACTTCTATCCCTACAATTTCACAGAAGAAACTCTACTGCTTTCACTATTCTGAATTCTTTTCCATTTTATGTTAGGAAAAGAACTTATCCAAGAAAGGTATCAAAAGGTATCAAAAGGGGAAATGTTTCATAGCAAAAGAATAAGCAGAAGATAATCAAGCTTTTTAGTATTTAAACATTATCAGAAAATTAGAAAAGTTACACTTTAATTTTCTTACCTAATATCACTTCCTTTACGGAAAATGCGAATGGAGGGGTAACCTTGTACATGATGACTGCATAAAACTCGAATATTAGTATGTCATGTTCAAATTCCCAAGCACAAAAAAGAAAGTAAATTGCTAAATTGGTGGCCAACTGCACAAAAAAAAGGAACATTGCATGAATTTTTGACAATTAACACGTGCAAGATAAAACCATTAATCATCAAGCCATAATCTTATTTATTGCCAATGATAACTCAGGAATCTACCACTTCCAGGGCCTTGGAGTGCAATCCAATCACATGCTGAATAGGGCTTAGATGCACTACCAACAAAAAATTTTAGATAATGCAGTTTATCTGCTTGCTTGTAGGCATTACAAGAGTTAACAAATGACTTTCAACCCAACATCTTAATAGTCCACTGGAAATTTAAGGATATCAATATAGCCAATAAGTTGAATGAAACCTACACGAGTCCAATAACTAGTCTGCAACAAAAAATGTGAAGAGTACATCCCAACTTAAGATATTCATTATTTTACTTTTATTTTCCCTGTCTTCCACAAAAATTAAGAAGTTGAAGAGTGTATAATGAAGATCGTTAACTTTCTAGGTCCAAGCTAGTGCATTTCACCACCACAGTTTCAGGCACCATAAGACTTCAAATGGATTAAAATCTTTTAAAAAAAGACTTCAAATGGATTGGTCATGCTCCTGCCTTGCATCTTACTTGGAGATATAAAGTCATGAAATGTTATATGTGAAGAAGTGAAGTGGGCAATACCTCCTGCAAAGTCCCTCTTCTTCAGTGCAATCAACCTTCCCAAGGAGAATCCGACCATCCATCTCAGGATCACATATGGGCAAATAGGTCCAAAATAAATGGAGAAATTTGAAGCCACAAAAAAATAGGTAAACCAAGGACTAGATGAATTGGCTCACTAAGGAAGCAATAGATACCTCTCCCTCGTTATTCTAGCTGTCCTCTCCCATGCTGGTTTCCGGAACATATTAATGCCAAAAGTTCACAAAGGAAAAAAGTGAAACTCTTTATAGCATATAACAATAACAAAATTTTCCGTAAAAACATTGGGGAGAATTACTAAAAAAAAACTCTTAAAAGTTTTTGAGATTCCTAATCAATCCCTCATATTTTCAAAATTTCTTATCAACCATAAAAATTTCTCAAATTCAAAATCAGCTTTTGGAGCAGTTAACTTTTTAAATTAAAGTGTAAATTTATCACTATCTACAAATATTTTACATTATATATAAACACTTCACCTGATATATAAATATTTTATCTCATACAAAAACACTTTACTTTATATATAAGTGTTTATATATGAGACAAAGTGTTTATATATAAGATATAATATTTATAAATAATGATAAACTCACACCATCATTTAAAAAGTTAACCGCTTTAGGGGCTGATTTTGAGTTTCAGAAATTTTCAAGGGCCAATAAAGAATTTGAAAATACAAGCGGCTGATTAGGAATTTTAAAAAGTTTCAGGACAGTAATTTCCCCAAAACATAATTACAACTATAACTTTGTTAGTAATATGTATATAACTTTCAGACTACTATATTAATATAATTTGTATATTAAGATTTAAATTTTTAATATTTTATATCTTTGAGCATATTAACAGAATTTGTTAGATACAAAATATCTACTAAAAAATTGAAAATATTCCAGCGTTACATCAAGATTTTTTCGACACTTTTATGAAAAATGCCAATAATTTCCTAGGTGTCTCCCAACATTTCTATGAGAAATGCCAAAAAAAATCCTAACATTTTTTAAACGCCAAATTTTTTTTTGCATTTAGTAATAAAATGCCAAAAATATATATATATTTACCGGCTTTTTTAAAAACGGTATAAAATATCAAAATAAAGATTTTTTTTTATTAAAAAAATATCAAATATTTTTCGATGATATTATTATTGACATTTACTAAATGCCGAAAAAAACATTGATAATCTTTTGCCAACATTTTTTGGACTATTAGGAGTATTTTTGAAATATCAGGTATATCCCCTTTTCTTGTAGTGAATGTACTACCCTTATTTAAGGTTCCTATAGGCATAGGAGTTGCTTCAAAATTTGAATTTGGCATTAAAAACTTGAACTTGAGTTTGAAAGCTCATGACTCTCATTCTTCTTTGGCATCTAATAAACAATCCATAAATATAACATAAGGGAATGATTAATGAATAGAGGTTATTTTGATAAAACTATTAATCTGAATCAAAGATAATAAATTTATCATTACAAAACCTTATATTCATACATGAGATTCATTACATATATGTAGAATTTAATATGAATAAGCTTATATAAAAACTCAAACCTACTTATTTTTCATTTTCTCAGAATTTTTACACAAACAAAATTTCTTACTAGCTCTGAGTCATATATTGACTATATTTAATGATTGATTTTTTTATTCGAGTGAATAGGGGAGGTATGTGAATAATGTCAACATACAGACTCTAACTATCAACTATAACTTCTTTTAAGAAAATATCTTGTACCGATTTGATATCTCTCAAAAGATCATTTCTAATAATGGATCATCCTTTAGAAACTTTAAGGTAGGACGATTCAGACATTATCATAAGATATATTGTAGATATTCGTTCATCTATAATGCTAGAGCCAACGGACTTGTTGAAACATTTAACAAGACTCTCTCCAAAATTTTGAAGAAAGTTATTGTCAAAAATGAAAAAGACTAATACCAAAAACTTGCTGAGGCACTGTGAGCCTATTGCACCACATATCAAACTTTTTCCCAATTAACACCATATGCATTGGTATTCAGGATTGAGACATTCTTACTACAAGAAGTACAAATCCCCTCTCTAAGAGTTGCCTTATAAGAAAAAATTACAAAAAAAAAATAATGTTCATCTTCGTCTTGATGAGTTAGACTTCTTGGACGAGACAAGATTCTTGGCACAATAAACTTGAAAATGTATCGAGCACAAATGACTAGGACCTATAACAAGATGACTCGGTTTAGGTTACTCCAGAAAGTAGAAATGGTCTTAATTCTAAGACGATCCATAATCTCAAATTGAAACAAAAAAGGCACATTTGAGTCTAGTTGCAAAGACCTTTATATCGAAAGGATATTTAAAGGGAGATCCTACCAACTGATCGATGACAAGAGGGAAAAACCTATGTCACCAATCAACGGCCGATTCCTTAAAAGATACTATGCCTAAGCCTTAAAGATAATAATATAATAATAAAAAATGTCTGTGTTTTATCTATGACGGAATGTCTGATTTTCTCAAAAGGGAATATTCAATTAAATATGCGCTTCATATTTTTCAAGGTAAAAGATGGACACGAAACTCCATTTATCTTGCGTGGCTACTGAGCTGGTATTTAAGTGGCATATTAAGTTCACTTCTATATTGCAAATTAAGTCCACTTTCATGTGACAACCTAATCCACTTTTACGTAACAAACCAAGTTTATTTTCATATGTCAACCCAAATCCACTTCTTGTTGTAAATTAATTCAGCTTTCACGATGCAATTTAATTCTACTCTCGCATGATAATTCAAAGTCATATGTCAACTCCTAAAATATTGATATAGGAATAAGTACTTGAAAATTGTTCGCACCCTTTTCTCTCACTAAAACTCAAGAAGAGACTACAAATGGGCAATTTGTTTAAGATAATTTTTACCACAGTCAAATTTGATTGAAATATGATTAAAATTGAGACTTATATGTCACTAAATTATTCTTAAATATGGGTCATAGTCAGGCTTAAATTGCATCTGAGTTTGATTGAAAATTGAACTCAATTTAAACTTGAATTATTGAAAAATTTAAGCTCAAGCTATATTTAATCCAAATAGGCTAATTGAGCTAAATTTTTAGACCAAAATTGAGTTCGAAATTCATCTAAAACTTGGGCCAAAATAACAAAATACAAGAATTTTATAAATAGATCCCTACATTAAATAAATCTCTATAAATGCGTCGGCCAAATTTTTCTCACAAATAAGTCTCTAAAATAAAAATTTTACAGAAAAATCTAAAATATCTTAAAATTATAAATCAGTTCCGCAATATTTTTGGTTTGTAAATAAATCTCTCAAAGGATCAATAATTATGGTTTGGTCTCTATGAAATCCAGGGTTTGCAAATAAACCCCTGCAAAATTCTTTATTTCCAAATAAACTTTTTCAAAAATTTTTACTTATAAATAAACTCCTGGATTTTTAATTTTTTATAAATAAGTCCCTCAAAAATTTTTTACTTACGAATAAGGCTGAATTTAATTCAGAAAAGACCCTAAAAATTTTAAAACTTTCTAAATAAATATTTTTTATAAAAAACCTTAAAAATTATAAAATTATAATTTAATTTAATTTTTTAGAGACAAATTTATAAATATCCCCTCTATAACTTTTATAACTTTCGAGTTATCATCAACTACAAGAAATAAATTTATACTTATCTCTTCATAAGCTTATCCAAATTTTGGATAAACCCTATCTATATCAGTTTAGATCCATATTTATCATTCAAAAATTCAAATAAAAAAAATTATTTTAAGTTAACTTCATCTCTTCACCAACTTATAAAAATTCACAAAACCTATAAATTAGAGAATAGAAAGAGATCAGAGACAAATAAATGGATCAGAACAGAGTGAGAGTATTGGAAGTTCATCGTTGAAGAAGACTAAGTGATAAAATTTTAAACGTAACTTCATTTTTTATTTTATTTTTTTTACCTATTCTCCTCTTCTCCCGTAGGACCGCCGAGCTACCCTTCTCCTCCAGCCCTTATAGTCGCCCTCTGTGTTGTTCGAGCTGCCTCCGCCTGGAGCCAGTTTCACCACCTCGATCTCTCATGCGTCGCCTTAGCAGCCACCTCACCTGCATAACCTGTGCCAAGCAAGTTTGTCCCCTCCCTCGGGCTGTGGTAGGAGGAAGCTAAGATCTTATCCCTAGGCCTCAATAATGTCGGCTCCTCGCCGATCTCTCATGCCTCCACCTCCTCTCCTTCACCTTGCCAGAAGAAGCCGCCACCGAGTGCCCCTCCTATGTCTCTACCTCCTATCCTTCACTTTGCTAGAAGAAGCCACCATCGAGTGCCGATCTCCTGCACCTCCACCTCTTCTCCTTCGCCTCGCTAGATGAAGCCACCCCCCACCTCGCCAGAGAAGAAACTGGCTGGATCTGGCCATCTTCTAGCCAGATCTAGCCAGCGGGCCGCCTGGACATTGCGGCCTGATGAGGATTCAAAGAAGATGTTATGGCTCTGGTTGAAGCTTGAAGAAGAAGCCACCAAAAAAATATAAAAAATAGAAAAAGGCTTGCGTAGGGAAAAAAAAAAAAGGATAATTACCTAGAAATCTTGTAATTAGTCTTAATTACGTACCACCCGTAATTTCCAGAATTACCCACACCTCTCATTTTGGAAGATATTTATCCACAGCCCCCTTGATTGTTATTTAATTAAATTTTTTTAAAAAAATTTCGATTTTACTCTCGATTATTTTACAATTAAACCCTTAAAACTTTTTTTTTTTTTATTTAACACCCAGAAATTCGGTTTTTTTTCGAATAACACCCCGAAATTATTCTGATTTACAGAAAAGTCCCCGAAATTCGGATTTTTACAAATATCACCCCAAAATTATCCCGATTTACAGAAAAATTTCCGAAATTATTATGACAGCGGCGATGGTAGCAGCGTGCGGGCGGCGAAGCCAGAGGCCGGCGGCGGGAGCGAAGGCCGGGGTCGGCGCGCAGGCACACGGGCTAGCCTCGGCCTCGGCCTCCGTCCCCGGCACGCGGGCCGGCCTCGGCCTCGGCCTCCATCCTCGGCCGAGGACGGAGGCCGATGCCGACGCGCCGACGTGCCAGCATGCGGGCACGGACAGCCAAGGCCGAGGCAGTCCGCGCCCGCGTACCGGCGCGCCAGCCCCAGCCTCCGCTCCAACCACCGGCCTCCAGCGTCGCCGCCCGCACGCCGCCACCCTCGCCGCCGTCGCAATAATTTTGGGGTGGTATTTGTAAAAATCCGAATTTCGGGTACTTTTCTGTAAATTGGAGTAATTTCGGGGTGTTATTTGAAAAAACCGGATTTCGGGGTGTTAAATAATAAAAAATAAGTTTTTAGGGGTTTAATTGTAAAATAACTGATGGTAAAATCGAAATTTTTTGAAAAAAATTTGATTAAATAACAATCAAAGGGGTGTGGGTAATTCCGGAATTTACGAGAGGTTGTACGTAATTAAGACTAATTACAGGGACTTATAAGTAATTATCCCAAAAAAAAATCTAGCCAAAATAGAGGATTAAAGTTTTTGGCTTGAGGGAAGGAGAAGAAAAAATAAAAAATATAAAAAAATTATTTAAAAAAAAGAAAATTCGATGAAAGAAAAAACAACAAAAAAAAAGGAATTTTCGATATTGTGGTCTCCTATGGTCTTTGGATGATGACAGAGTTTTTGATGTCACTGTGGCCACTTGCGGTCCTTCGAAGATGATAACGAAGATGGTAGACTTTCAATATCTGTGGTCCCTTGAAGACAGTGACGAAGATGGCAAACTCTTAATAATGCCCATGGCCACTCGTAATCCTTCGAACATGGTGGATTCCCATATTTTTGGGCTCGTACTCAGCTAACCTTTGGGCTCTCACTCGGTCAGCCTTCGAGCTCGCATACAAGTCAGTCTTCAGACTTATACTCAGCTAGTTTTTGGATTTATACTCAACTAGTTTTTGGGTTTATACTCAGCCAGTCTTCAAGCTCAAACTTAGCTAGCTTTTGAGCTCGTATCCCAGCCAACTTTTATGCTCGCACTCAGCTAGTTTTCAGGCTCGCGTCCAAGTCGGCTTTCAGACTCACACTCAGCTAGCTTTCGGGTTCATACTTAGCCAGCTTTCGGGCTTACACTTAATTAGCATTCAGTCTCGCATCCAAACTAGCATTTGGCTTGTACCTAACTAGCCTTTAGGCTTATACTTAGACAGTCTTCAGGTTTATATCTAAGTCAGTATTCGTACTTACATCCAAACAAGTTTTCAAACTTATATCTAAGTTAATTTTCGAACTCGCACCTAGTCATCCCTCTCACACTAGGCTAGCTTTCGAACTTGCAAACTAAGCTAACCTTCGGGTTCACACATTTAAAGTCAAGCCATGGGTCTGTCTAAAGTCATCATAAATAACTACGGACCCTCAAATCAAATTGATTAATGTGAGATAACTCAATCACAACGAATAGACAAATGTCAAGTTGGCTTAAATACACTTAAATTAATTAAATAGATGGAGTAAATCCAAAATTGAGTTAATATAAACTCAGACTCAACTCTAATTAGACTCAAATTGAGTTCAAATCAAATCTAATTAGGATTAGATTAAGCTCAAATCAAATTCTTAGTTGAGTTAAATCAAATCCAAACTAAAAGGGCAAACTCAAAATCAAACTAGAACCAAGTCAGGTTAAGTCTGAACTAACATCAAGTTGAACTAAATTGTTTATTAAGATGTAAACTGAAACTTAACAAAGGTCCAATACAAGGTCAAACTTGACTTAAGGTAAGTGAAATCAAACTCGAATCCAAACTATATTAGTCTCGACAAAATTAAATAGGGTTAAACCGAGTCCCATTGGGTACATTAAATCTTTAGCAATACTTCAAGATTATGAATAAATGGGTGATATTATCATCCTGACCTAAACAAAAACTGGTTCAGATAGAACTAAATAAGATTAGACTAAATTTCACTGAGTGTGTTACAAAAGCTTTTAGTAACACTTTGGAACTAGTCAACCCTCAAAACCATTAACAGCACATCTACTAAGCTATTTTATTATATTCAAAAGTACTTATATGCAAAATAACTCTTTGTCTCGTACGATTGCAGCTACAAGTAGAATCATGACCATGTCGTGGATCGCACAAATTTATTTCGCATGAAATGAAGTCTCGTAGGATTGTTTGCTTTCGCATTGTATTGTTTGGTCACTTAAAAGGCTTAAAGCTACGCTCCGAAATATCTGTTAAACGTGGCACATAATGCTATTAGGATTTTTAAGAGACTTTGTTTTCTGAGGTGATTTGAAAATTCAACGCCTCAAAACGTAAAAGTACCATGCTTTTTTTTTTTTTTTGGTTTGAATGTGATCTCTGTGAAAACCTCAAACAGAAAAAATAAACGTGGCACATAATCATATTATCATCTGCTTGATAATATTTACTTCATTTTTTAATAATCTAAATGTGATCTCTTTAAATTAAGATGATTAGAAGAAAATTACAATTACTTGCGCATGAGAGCAAGTAGATAATTATTAACAAGCAAACAATATTAATTATTTTTTATATTTTAAATTCATAGTCTTGATATTCTTAGTGGTTAATTATATTCTTAATTGTGGATGCTTAATATATTTTTCTTTCTAATTAAATTTATGATTATGTTCTTGACTAGGTGTGTCTCCATTATTTGTATTGTTTTATTTTTTATTGCATAATAATGTATCAAGTTTAATCTTTTTTTTTATGCAAACTTGTTTTTAATAGTTGGAACTATTCTTTCTTTCAATTCAATTTATTTTAATTTATCCTTTGTTTTTCTACTCCAAGTTTTTTGAAAAGGCTATCAAGTTTATTATAATGGTAATATTACAGTAATTCTTCAACAATGCATACTTTCAAGAAAAATGAAGCATCATTTATTTGTGTTAATGGTCTGATCACAAAATGACATTCACTCTTCACAAATTACTATATGAGTTTTTTTAAAAAAAAAATAATATCAAAGATGGCATGTAATTTTGTCTTGTTTGATATGTAAAAATTTTGTTGCAATGGATGCAAAAATTTTGATATAATAAAGCATCATTTTGTTGTAAAATTTTTTTATGACTTTTGAATATAAAAATAAGAATAAATTCTATGTTTTTTGAGTCTCTAAATTTTTAAGATTTTGAATAAAATTGGATGAGAAAAAAATTTCTAAGTTTCTATCTTCTAAATTCAGTCAACCTAACTGCCATATTTAGTTGACCAAAACATATCATTCGCAGTGCTTTTCAAAAGTGCCTTCAATAGTTAAATAATAGCGATACTTTCCAAATGCTGCAAGAATCGCAAAAGAAAACCCTTTAGTAGTGCTTTAAAAGCACCACTAAAATTTTTGACATTAGTTTTAGTGGCGTGTTAAAAGTGCTGCAAAAAAAAAAAAACATTATTAATATATTGACAACGCTTTTCGAGTCCAATACTACAATTTCTTGTAGTGGGTTATTTATGATTTGTTGAAATTAAGATAATTTCATAACGACACATGCTTTTGACCGAAATTTAGGTAATACTTCTAGTATGTGTTAAAATAAGGTTAAAGAGATTAGTTAAAATTATATTTGAACTAATATGTCAAGAATCATATTATTTAATATTAATAGTTATATTGTCTTTTATTGTTTTGATGATGAGTAAATTTTTATATTTGATCAATTTTGAGCATGTGTAGTAATAAATCAAGTCAAGTTTGAAACGAATATGGATGGACATTAAGACAATATTAAAGTTGAGGCGAGATGGTCAATTAATGAACGAAACTTGAAGATTTGAACATGATTTAAATAAAGCTCAAAAGATCAAATTCGACTATACTAGGTTTAGATTTTTATTTATTTAATCGAATCAATGATTTATTTTAAGACTAATATTTTAGATTATTTGTTGTGTAGAGTTTTATAGAAAATTTTTTAAAAAATTTTCTTGACTGGACCAAACGTTTGGTTCAAAAATGGACATCCGATTGAGTTAGATTGAAAATTTCACTCTCAATTTTAGGCAAAATTTACACAACTAAGGGCTAATTTTTGATTATTAGAGCGAATCAAATTATAGAATCTCACTCTCAACAGCTTGTTTCGACCCATAAAGTATAAATAGATATGATTATACTTTTTTAAATGAATTTGATAATTTTATTTATCATTTAGAGAAGAGATCAAGCTCCCAACCCTTCTACCTAATAAATGCTTTAAAATTTTCAATTTCAAAGTAAATTCTTATTACCCTTATTTTCAATCTTTGAATGATTTCGTGGTGAACTTAAAATATATTATCTTTTCTTTTTCCACATATAAACACTCATATGTGTTAAGAGTGTAAGAGTACAAATATTTTGATATGGAATGGATTTTCTTGGTGAGAGAAAGATCTATTTGTAAAGATTTAATTTTATCTTAAGAAGCGACATCACTAATGAAGTAATTCAAATTCTCAAGAATAATATAGGGACTGTAGAGTAGGAGCGATTAGTTTTCGAATCACATAAAAATCACGGTGCATGTTTTATTCTTTATTCACATTATTGTACTTGTGGTTTGTATGAAATTGATTGATATTGTTTGAATATAATTATCTTGGTAAGTTACAATGGGGCTCGATCATAATTACAATCGTAATTTATATTTTATTTTCTATTTCAAATCTCCCCTCAAAGATTGCCGTATAAGCCAATAAATTATAGTTAACTTGATTCTATACTTTAGGTCTAGACAAGGAGATTGAGCTATTTTTTATCATGACTCTCCTGCTAAGTAAATAAGAATTTATAATATTTAATATATGAATTTTATTTTTTCTAATAATTAATAAGTTAATAAGTATTATACTTATTTGAAATAATTTATCAGTGTGCTTTTTATACGAAGTGATAGTTATTTCTTCAAAATGTAGTTAATACTAAAAAATATCACCAATATAATGCTAATAATTTTTGTACTTTTTAAGTGTCGGTGAAAATAGGTTCGCAAATATTAGCGATATTTTAGAATGATTGGGAAAGATTTTTCAAGACGCAACTTACGGTGGTAGAAGAATGCTAGTAACAAAAAATCATTGCTTGCATTTTACTAGAAGTGCCTGCAAAAATATAATTTTTGACTGCACTTTTGAAAAATACTGTAAAAAATTAAACTTTTGACGGTACTTTACAAGTGCTAAAAAATTATAAAAAATACCTACAAAAATTTGATCAAATACCTGCAAAACTTTGATCAGGGCCCAGTGTAGACCCACTAATTAGTTTGAATTTAATGGATGATGTGGTGTAGCTTCTCAATTAAAATCAAAAGAGATGTGGCTTCACAAGTGTGTTTTATATTATAGAGCTTTGGTTGAAAACAGAAATAAATGTATTTTCTAGTTTTGTTACAACAATCTGCATATGCTGGTGTTTGAATAGAAAGGGATTCATTGCATAATGTAATGTCTATTGAAATGAAGAGATTTGGTTGTTGAGAAGAACACTATCTTATGTAGGATTTATTAGTACCTCATGTCCTCTCCAACCAACGTTGTCTTCCACCAATCCAAACTAAAAAAAAAGAAAATTGGGTAGTAGATTGGCTCGTTGGTTTTGCTAGTGGACTGTCCATTGTGACGTGCTATTACAAAGTTATCTTCAATGCAAAAACCACCATGTACCAATATATCATTCACTTGAGCTAAACAAAATGGTTAGCAAATCCTTCAGCAAAATTATTTTTTTATTTAATTTTTTTAGCAAAAAAATCATATATTTTATAGTAAATTTACAAAAAAACTACCTTTTTTATTATTAGCAAAAAAATCACTCACCTTATATTATAAACTTATAAAAATACCTTAATTAAAATGTTTAAAAAAATATTCTATTATAATTTAATTTTATTGATTAAATTAATATAAAAAAGTTAAATTATTCTCATTTGATTTTGGTTCACATAATTCTTAAATTAATATAAAAAGGTCAAATTGTTCTCAATTGATGTTGATTCATACAATTCTTAAATTAATATAAAAAATTATTCATATTATTTTAATTTTTATGAAAGACTGATTATTCGGTATTATAAAATTTTAAAATTAGAATCTAATTTTGTTAAACTAATTATCTTGTGATTATGAACGATTTTTCAAAATAAAACCAAATGAGAACAACTTAATTTTTTATTAATAATAAATTAAATTAAATTAAATCAAAATATTCAAAGAATATTTTAATTAAGGTAATTTTTTATAAATTAATGGAATAAGACGAGTGTTTTTTGTTAATAATAATAATGTAGGTGATTTCTCGCAAATTCATCACAAAATAGATGTTTTCTTGATTAAAAATTGTTTTTATTTTTTATTTAGTTTTCTCATCTTTCTTCCTTAGCTCTAATACCTAGTATGTACAGAAGTTAGCACCAAATAGATGAGTAATAGAGAAAAACAAATTGGAAAAACACCAAACTAAAATAAGAGTCTTTCTAGTTATCTTATTTCAACAGTCATAAAAAAATAAAAGAAAAAAATATTTCTAGAAAATTCACCCTTAAAACTAAAATTAACTAAAGAAGCACTTTGCAATGAAAATGCAAAACAGAGGAATTGTTTTGCAAAAGCCACCAATATGAGGTGATATTTATAAAAATACAAATTTTAATGATAATACTAAGAGTTCTCAAACCCTTTTTACCAGTAACTATACTTTTGACATGTTGTTTATCAACATACCATTGAAATGAGCTAAATAGACTGCTTAGTTGGTACAATTTTCTGGCAATTAATTTAACTACAAATTCTGTTAATTATATTATTTCAACAATCATGAAAGAAAAAATAAAGAATATTTCAATAATTTACTTCTTCAAACAAAACAAAAATTTGATTAAACTTAACTACAAAGGACTAATTGCAAACTACAAATAGAAATATTATTTTGCAAATGTCAGTAATGTAAAGGGATATTATAACAAAAAAAACAAATTTTAATGATATTTCTAGCTTCATCGATTACGAAGTCTCGTTCCTTAAAAACTCCCTTCATCAGTTGCCACTTCAACCTCTGATACTCTCTGAATGCGAAATTCTGAACTAAAAGCTCTAATGAACCTAGTAATACTAAGATCAGTTGGAGCCATGAATTCTTGCGGACATGTCTTGGTATCACTGTGGCAAGACACATGAACTGGTTGAACCATGTCAATTAAATTAACAAGACACTCCGACTGATCCCCAGTTCTGGTCACTGTTTTGCCACATCCAGCATGATCAGCCTTCCTTTTATGTCCTCGTTCTAGACGAGGCCATCCATGTGGGGTTTTAGCCCATATCTTGTGATGTTTTGGGGATTTTTGCTTTTGTGCCCCTGCAAATTTATCAAATTAGCAAGGGCTCAAGAAGAAGATATTTGCTGTGCCTTATAAAAAAACCACAGTTCTTTATACCCCGAGAACTTGTTTGGATTGAAGCAGGGAATTGATCATCATTTTATATATTCTGTGTTCATCCAAAAACAAGTTATTGATTTTTACTGCAAAACTTTCTCACATCCAAATAGAATCATATTAATTTAAAATTTTATTATAACTCTACGACGTCTTCAATCCAGCGTAATATTATTTCTGAGTATCTGCAGTTCATCATACCTTAGAGTTTTATTTTTTTGGTTTCCTCGAAAAAATTTTCATTATTAAATCTACGATAGTCATTATATTTAATTTAATCTTAACTCTTGCATTTTCTGAATATGAGACTAAACTGCTATCTATTCACAAACCCTACAATCTACTGGCTCATAACTCACTATTTACCCAACCATCTAATCGAAATTTTCTAATTATCATCTCTAACCAGGCAGGCCGCTACAGTTCATTTATGTTCTGTATCATTGACATTTAACAAATAAGCAATTAAGCAATTTCATAGGGGTATATGTGCACAAAACCACTAAATACTTTTCCACTCTAGGATCATTCAGAGGCTAACAAGCATGAAAAGTAACACAAATGAACACTATCAAGAATCTTGGAACAACTTATTTTCCTTGAATATGTAATCTCTTTTTGGATCGGAATGTATTATATCGCATTATATGCTAACCAATCATCTTGGTTCGAAGTTCCAACACATCGTGCCCATCACAGACCAAGTCTTTTTCTGACCAAGATCTTTATAGGACAAATGTCAAAATCATCAAAAATCTTTGATATCTCCTTTTGCTGCCCCTATAAATGCTACCCTAGAAAAAATAATGTTAAACATTAAAAATGTAGAGATAAGTAGATGGTTGGGACCCATGCAAGTTTTCATGTCACAGCTGTTGCTATCTATTTAGATGAAACTTAATTGCAAATTGGATGATTAAGTGCAGTCTTAATCTTTTCCTTTTTTTGCTCAAAAAGGGAAGGAATAATGTTAATGGGATGCAACTGTGTTAATAAAAAGCAACAAATTTCAAAGCAACAATGATTGAATTGGATTCATTTCTTGAGTCACCCTCCTGCGCTCCCAACTCATATTTATTTCCTTTGGTTCCTCTCCTCTATCCTCTTCCGTTTTCTATTCTATGCTTCCTCTCTTAAATCAGGACATGATGCATCAATCATTCAGGAGAAGTTAACTGTTTATATATTATCCAAGTATATAGTTTGATTTCTTCCCTCCATCTTTCTTTCAATATAATGTTTTCAATCTTGTGTGTATTCAGTGTTGGACTAAACCCCTCAGCAGGGAAGAAGAAGAAGAAGAAGAAGAAGAAGAAGAAGAAGAAGAAGAAGAAAAGAGAAGTTGGTACGAAGGAAGGCATTCCACATGCAAACCCATGCAGAGTTCTGAGCCATGTCTCAGCTTCAAAAAGTCCCAAACATCTAGGGCACCTGCTATTAAGTCCTTGTTAGTCCTTAGCCCATGCCATGCCAGCAAGTCCTGCCCCACAGATGAGGAGCTGGTTGAAAAGATGGGACAGGGTTGGTCATTGCAGACAAAAAAAATTCATCCTCTCATTGATTCAATTATAGATAACATCAGAATGAGAGGGAGGACACTTGGAACGCCAATAACCCAGAAAATGATCACTTTCTACTAGACTTATCTTTCTATTACCTTCGCAATCCGAAGTAAAAAAATATACTATTCATTTTTAATCAGCAAGTGAAACATAGGTTTCATCAAAGCGCATGGCATTTGCCATATTGCAGAGAAGCCTCAAGTGAGATGCAGCAACAAGTTCCATGTGGTTTGCCTCTCAATTTAATTACTTCTACTGTATACTACGTTTCACTTTATTTGTATTAAGGTAAGATATCTAGAGGATCATGTTCATTGCATAAGACTTTTGTCATGCCCTTGTGTATATTCTATCTGTATACACAGGTGGATGATTAATGAATAGCAAATGATTGGTAATCTTATGCTTTAAATTAATTAAGATATTATAAGCACCGAATGATTCCTGTGGCATGTCTCCAAGGTTTAAGCCTCCAGAGTCATTGCACTCACCTGCCTCATTGTTCCTTGCACATGGAGGGGTTTTGATTTAGCCCAAATTCTAACAAACAACTGTATATTCCAAGGACTGCAAGTGGCTGACTTCTTTATATGGAAACCATGATTTTATTTGGAATGCTTGAGTTCTTTATAAATTATAACGTCTGTTGCTGACTAAGTTATGGGCAGAGAGGCTTTTTTGGCAATATGATATTCTTGGCATGTTCAGCTTGCTTATATCCTCATACTCACCTGTTTAATGCATGCTGATGGTATCAAACTTGGATTTTGCAAAAAATGCTCTGGTTCGAATTCTTCCTGGCCCTGGACGTGGTTACACCTTCTATTTTTCTGTATTTTTTGTTGATTTTCATATTGAAGATATCTTCTGATAGAAAATGCATTGCTTCTTCTCTTGCAATATATAGCAACCAACATTTCTTTTTCTTTTTTCTTGTCTTCATTCACGCTAGGATCATGCTTCTTAATGAAGAAAAGCTCCCTTGCAAGTCTGTCTTTCCTTTACATCCAACGCAATTGGCTTAACAACTTATCGAGAGGCTTGTTTCAAGTTTCAACAACTCAAATCATTGTCTCTTTTCTTTTCTTTCTTCTATTTTTTTATTTAATTAACTATGATTTGTTCATCTTTTAAACTTCTGATGGTTTCAAAGCATCTGTTTCCAACAAATTAAGAGAAGTGTATTCACATACAGAAGTTAATTTGTTGTAAGCTCCTTGTACATGTACACTTAAGAATTGATTTACATATTCCATGACAAACAAAAAGAAATATTTATCCAAGATAATCTACCAACATGGACAAAGGAACCAAACAAAGCCCCCTTTTCTTCAGCTCTGTACGCTCATTTGTCTCGCCGAAATCGCTCTTTACTTCTCTAACCTCTCCATTATCAATAACCTTCTTCTCCTGAAAATCAAAGAACTTGATTGTTAATAAAAAGACAAAAAATCCAAACTAGACAGAAACATTTACCTTGGGGATATCCATGCCCTCGTGAGTCGATTCACCAACCTAGCGAAAAGCATCATAGTTTTTAATAAGCACTATGGCAAGGAAGATAGAGAAAGAGCATATGACTTCATTGAATCTACCTTAGGGCTATTAGCAGGAGAACTAGCAGTGTCTTCCAAAGAATCGTCATGCAAGCATTTTCTGCCCGTGCTTTTTTTCAAACTCAGCTTCTTGGAGCTCATTTTCGCCGTCAAAGGAGACAGCGACTTCCATGCAGCATATGAAGCTGCATCAGAGACCATGGAAGAGCCACAAAGAACACTATAAGATACTTGATCACCATCTTCTTCTTTTTCTTTCTCCTGTGAAGCCAAGAAGTCCTCTAAATACAGTGTCCACCCACTCTCTTCAGAAGTGGAGTTCATCATTGACTTCTCCATCACTGGACATGGAGAGATGAAATAGAGCTATGGGTTGGTATTTATAGGAAGAAAACAGGAGAAAACTGGCGATATATTTAGAAACCAGGGAAACAGAAAGTCATGTTGATATGATATTTAGTGGTCTTGGTGAGATGTGGGGTAGGGATGAAGTTAAAAAGCCAAAAAAGTCAAAGAAAAAAAAAAGGTTTTGAAAAGAGACTTGGGAAGGACGGGCAGGAAGAACAGGATCAACCCTTTGATCTTACAAGCTTATCACCATAAATCAAACCTCAAACCTGTTGTTTCTTCAATTTATCTTGTTTTTACTTATCTTTTTCCCTAAGTTGGTGTTTTCAACAGAGGCTAGGTCCGATAGCTTGCCATATATGATGACAGTTGTTACAGTTAAAACCTTCTCATCTTTTGCATATATACCCCCTTAGATTATGAAAATTGGAAACACATAAAGAAATAAAAATTCGTCGTAATTTTTTTTGGTGAAGTAACAATGAATCAGACTTTGAGGAATTACGCCTCGGATTAGATTCGAGAGTTTCTATAGCTTTCATAGGAAAATGACGTAACCAGAAACCTTGTCGTTCAGAGTTAGCTGTCTATCTCGCAATTCAACCTGCTGCTTGAACTCGTTATCATGAAATTTGTATATTTTTTGTTTTTTTTTTTTTTGCAATTTGATATATTTAAATGGAAATAAGCAGATTTGTTGAAAATAGATGGTCTTGTCCGAGTCTCGCAAGGAGGAAAGAAGGCAAATGTACAGTATGTGCATGGAGATTGCGGACCAGTGCACAGGGCATTGGATTTGACTGACCCGCTCGGATTCATATTATGGACAAGCTTGACCTTGTTGATCGATTTCCAATTATGGCGGGATGGCTTTGCTAGGTATCCACTGTTGGTGGCCATAAAATCCAAATTGGTTAGCCCCCACCCAATATGATGAGTGATGTCATTCACATGCAATTCTTATTGATTTAGGCTTCGGATCCAGATTTAGTTTAGCTGTTTTCTTTTTTCATGGAAGACAGATAAAATGTATTAAGACCGGTTTGGTTCCTGCAAAGTTAAAATCGAATTATGAATAACTTTTTTTTAATAACCAGAGTTGTTGGTTTTTAGAAAAGTTGAAATAATTTATTTACGTTATGACTATTTTATCATTAGTGGTAAAAATAAATAAAATTATTTCTTGTACAAATTAGACTCACAATAAATAAGAAATTAATATTTATAAATGAACAAATAAAATAGGAAAAATTTCGTTTACACGCTTACATTTTTTCCTCTTAAATCTAAACGAAATTTTCTATTTTTAAAAACTTTTTGAAGTCACATAGGCTTTTCAATATCATAAAAAATAACTAATTTATCATAATCACCTCAAGAACAAGCATATTTTGAACCATTAGGTCCTAGGGTAGATTTTTATTTTCATATCCCCTCCTCTTGCATGACATCAAATTCATCTTTTTTCTCAGTGAGATCAACACCTCACTCCCTCTCGAATCACATGCAATTTAGCCACCTCATGTTTGCACTGGATATGCATAGACTCCTCATCCTCTTTCATTGTAGGTGTGATAAAAGATGGGGGTGGGATTTGCTGGTGTGAGTGATGATAAAGGTGAAGATGAGAAAGACGAGGAGGAGGGCAATGAGGATGGCCATACAGAAGAGATAGGTGGCGAGAAGGTAGGAACGGACCTAGACGACGTCAACAAAGTTGGTGAGAGAGGAAAGAAAGAGGAGGACTCCGAGAATGATAACTAGCCAACAAACTACTACTTTAAGGATTAATGGACTTTTGCTTTCAAGTGAATGAATACATAAATATAGAAAATAAATCCATAATTGTAGAAATATGTATCTATATATGTTGCGGAAAATATCGATGTCCAATACAATTCACGATATAAAGGAAGAACAGAAAAGAGGAAAAGATAGCAGACAAGAGATATATGTGGTGAAGACGATCCAGAGGATATTGTATTGATGAGAAGAGAATAGAGAAGATTACAACGATGGAGACGAAACTCCAATATCACCAACTCTCACAAAAGACTAAGTAGCCTAACTGTCACAAGACGTATTGAGAGTATTGATCTATATATATCTCTCTCACTCTATGTATTGAAACTCTTACATCAATGGTGTATTTATAGATGTGGCCTAATGATGTTTGAGTCAAAGTAGAAGACTGACTCAAATAAGACTTTTACTAATTTAAGTTTTCTAGTAGAAGATAAATTCAAATAAGGATTAGGCCCACTAAATAACTTCCTAATATAATTAAGACTATCTGAAAAATTCGGATTCGAGACACCATAAAGCCAACAATCTCCACCTTGGCTCGAATCATCTTATTCTCTGAATTTGAATCTTCAATAGATGTCTTTGCCATTACCTCCTGGGATAGGATCAACGACCTTGAATATTGATCAAGTCCAAGCAGAGCTTAAACTTATCAATCAGAATCACCTTTGTCAACATATCTGCACGATTTCTTGAAGTATGAATCTTTTGTAGAGAAATCTCGCCGTCTTCAATAATATCCCGAATAAAATGAAATCGGACATCTATATGCTTTGATCTGCCGTGGTACATTTGGTTATTCGTAAGGTGTATGGCGCTTTGACTATCGCAAAAAATAGGAAGAACATGTTGAGAAAAATCAATTTCATTTGCCAAACCTTTTAGCCATAGAGCTTCTTTGACGGCTTCTATAGCTGCCATATACTCAGACTCTGTTGTAGATAATGCTACAATTGACTGCAAGGTACACCTCCAATTAATAGGTCTTCGACAAAAAGTAAAAAGATAACCAGTGAGGGATCGGCATTGATCAAGGTCTCCAGTATAGTCTGAATCGATATAACCAATAATTTTGGCCTCTTGCACTGTGTTCCTGTCGAAACATAAACCAATATTAAGAGTACCTTTGATATATCTTAATAGCCATTTCACGGCCTGCCAATGCTCTTTTCCTGGATGTGCCATGTAACGACTAATAACGCTGACTGCTTGTGCAATATCAGGTCTTGTGCATACCATAGCATACATTAGACTTCCAACAGCACTTGAAAATGGGATGTTCTCCATGTATGCATGCTCTTCATCTGTAGAAGGACATTGTTGAGCTGAAAGCTTGAAGTGAGATGCTAAAGGAGTACTGACGGGCTTTGAATTTTGCATGTGAAAACGAGAAATAATCTTCTCGAGATACTTGTTCTGTTTGAGCCATAATTTGTCATGCTTTCGATCTCGATCAATCTCCATACCGAGAATCTTCCTTACAGCACCTAAATCTTTCATCTCAAATTTTTTTTTCATTTTAAACTTTAGATCATTCAGTAGAGATATATCTTGAGTAGCGATAAGCATATCATCAACATAAAGAAGCAATATAATAAATGAGTTATTGGCATGCATTTTAAAATAAAAACAGCAATCATGTTTGCAGTGGATGAAATCTTGTCCCAGCATAAAACTGTCAAACCTTTTATACCATTGCCTTGGAGACTATTTCAAACCATAAAGTTATTTGTTCAACTTGCAGACAAAATTTTCCTTACCTTCTTGGATGAACCCTTCAGGCTGTTGCATAAAAATTTGTTCTTCTAATTCTCCATGCAGAAAGGCAGTTTTGACATCAAGCTATTCTAACTCAAGATTATGAAAAGCAACTAAAGCAAGTAGAAAACGAATAGATGTGTGTTTAACCACAGGAGAGAAAATTTCATTAAAGTCAACACCCTCCTTTTGTGAATACCCTTTTGTAACTAAACGGGTCTTGAATTTAACACCATCTATTTCAGAGAAATCCTCTTTCTTTCGAAATACCCACTTGCAACCAATTGCTCTTTTACCTTATGGTAATTTCACCAGATCCCAAGTATGGTTCTTTTAAAGGAAATCTATCTCTTCATTCATAGCAGCTTGCCACTAAGAAGAATTCTTATCCTGCACTGCTTCTTTATAGGAAGAAGGATCACCATTGTCAGTAACTAAAGCAAAAACTACCATATCTTCAAAACCATACATTTCAGGTGGCTTTATTTTTCTTTGAGATCTTTGAAGTGGAGTCTTTTCAGAAACTTGATTCTTAGAATTTTCTTGAAAGTTGGGCATACCCTGAATATCTTCTTCTGAAAGAACTACATGCTCCACCTCCACTTGTATTATATCATTGGGACCTTTCTTGAGAGATTTTAGCATAACACTTTCGTCAAATACTATGTCTCTATCAATAATTATATTTGAAATAGTAGGATCCCACAAACAATAGTCTTTGACGCCTTTGGCATAACCCAGAAAAATACACATTTTGGAACGTGCATCTAACTTATCCTTGACAACATGCACATAAGCAGGGCAACCAAAAATCTTTAAAGAAGAATAATTTGCAGGTTGACCAGTCCATACCTCTTCAGGAGTCTTACAATTAATGGTTGTTTGAGGAGAGCGATTCACAATAAAGCATGCTGTATTGACTGCTTTTGCCCAAAAATCTTTATCAAGATTAGCTGTACTGAGCATACTACGTGCTTTCTCCAACAAGGTTCTGTTCATCCTTTCAGCCACACCATTTTGTTGAGGTTTTTCTGAGATTATAAAGTGGAGTTTGATGCCTTCATCTTCACAGAATTTGAGAAATTCTATTGATTTATACTCTCCGCTATTATCACTTCTGAGGTATTTGATTTTTCTGCCAGTCATTTTTTCAACTAAAGTTTTCCACCGTTCAAAAACAGAAAACACTTCGACTTTGTGATGCAAAAAATAAATCCACACTTTTCTGGAAAAGTCATCAATAAAACTGACAAAATAACGAGCACCAGATTTTGATAGAATAGGAGAGCACCACACATCAGAATGAATATAATTAATTAAGCCTTTAGTGCAATGAATACCTGTGTTAAACTTTACCTTGGACTGTTTACCATAGAGATAATGCTCGCAGAAATCCAATTTGCATGAGTTGAGGTCTTTCAATAATTTTCTTTTGTTGAGCTCACTTAAACCTTACTCACTCATATGACCGAGACGCATATGTCATAAGTGGGTCATATCAGAAGAAGAGTCCTGAGAAATTGCTGCTCCACCTGTAACGGTTTTTCCTACTAACTCATATAAATTTTCATGCTTTGGCCCTTCATCACTATCAATGAGCCTTTAGCAACCTTAAGAACTCCACCTTCAGCAGAATACTTATAATCAGTAGAATCCAAAGCACCCAAAGAGATCAAATTCTTTTTCAAATCAGGAACATGTCTAACATCAGTAAGAGTTCTAATAATATTATCAAACATCTTAATTTTGATTATTCCAATTCCAACAATTTTGCATGGATTGTTATTGCCCATCAAAACCAAACCATCATCATAGGACTTGTAGTCTTCAAACCAATCCTTATTAGGACACATGTGATAAGAACAACCAGAATCAAGAATCCAAATATCATGGTAACGATCAAAATTAGAACTAATAGAGAGAACGTTACCCAAATTATCATCAGAACTCCCTTTAACAACTGACATTTGTTCTTTGGCTTGTTCTTTAAATGGAGATTCTCTTTCTTTCTTTGCTTTGAGCTTCTAACAATCTTTAATTGCATGTCCCATCTTCTTATAATACCTGCAATTTATTTCTTTGGATTTGGATCTAGAACGACTTGTCCTTGATCTTTCTTTGATACGGCCTCTGACAATTAATGCTTCTGAGTATGACACATCCCCTCTAATCTTTTTTAAATGTTCATTAGATAGAAGGACAGTAGAAATATCATCAAATTTTAAATCCTTCCCATACATGAGAGTAGTTTTAAGATTCTCAAGAGAAGGAGGTAAAAACAATAATAAAATAATTGCCTTGTCTTCATATTTAATTTTAACATCAATGCTTAACAATTGAGAGAAAAGTTTATTGAAAGCATTAAGATGATCAATTATATTCGTACCTTCTGTCATTCGAAAATTGAAGAGCTTATGCTTTGAATAAACTCAATTTGAGATAGACTTACTCATATACTGTTTCTCCAGCTTTTTTCATAACTCTGAAGGTGATGTTTCATCAAGAAACGGATAGAGTACCTCATTGGTGAGACTGAGGATGATAGTCTTATGTGCACTAGCCTTCTAGTTTTCTCAGACACTTTCAGCGACATCTTCAGGCTTGACGTCCTCCAATGTATTTCTTAATCCTTGTTGAGTAAGAATTGCACGACTTCTTACTTGCCAAATAGGGAATCTTTGCTTTCCATTGAATTTCTCTATATCGAACTTCGTAGTAGACATATTGAACCAAGTTCTGATGCCACTTGTTGCGAAAAATATCGATGTCCACTACAATTCACGATATAGAGGAAGAACAGAAAAGAGGAAAAGATAGCAGACAAGAGATATATGTGGCGAAGACGATCCAGAGGATATTATATTGATGAGAAGAGAAAAAAGAAGATTACAACGATGGAGACGAAACTCCAATATCACCAACTCTCACAAAAGACTAAGTAGCCTAACCGTCACAAGACGTATTGAGAGTATTGATCTATATCTCTCTCTGTCACTCTGTGTATTGAAATCCTTACATCAATGATGTATTTATAGATATGGCCTAATGATGTTTGAGTCAAAGTAGAAGACTGACTCAAATAAGACTTTAACTAATTTAAGTCTTCTAGTAGAAGATAAATTTAGATAAGGATTAAGCTCACTAAATAACTTCCTAATATAATTAAGACTATCTGAAAAATCCAGATTCGAGACACCATAAAGCCAACATATATATATATATATATAGAAAAATAAATAAAAATTATGTGTGAAAATAAAGGTTTAGAATAAAAGTTTGTTAGGCCCTAGAGTGGACTCCAGTTATGAAAGTTTAAGTCATAAAAATTCAAAACAAAAATCTGTTCTAGGGCACAGTGAACTTCCCACTCTAGACCTTTATTTCCACACATAAGTATTCACTTTTCTACGCGCGCACACACACACACACATATATATACTTATAAATATTCAGTTTTCTATATGTTTTGCTATGTATTCATTTTTCTATACTTATATTTATTTATTTTACTTATATATTTATTTACTCAAAAATGAAAGTCAACTCATTGATCATCATTCTCGATGTCCTCCTCCTCCTTGCCTCTTTGATGGACTTCATTGGCACAATCTAGATTTGCCCTTGCCTCCTCACCACGTATCTCTTTTGCATGGTCGCCCTCATCGCCCTCCATCTTATACTCCTCATCCTCGCCTTCATCATCACTTGCCCTGACATATGCTACCCAGTCCCGGTCATGTCTACAGTGAGAGAGGGCAAGGCGTTTGCATGGATCTAGCACTAACATAAGGTGACAGGTTCTTGTACAGTGCAAAAGGGAGCGAGATATCGATCTCATCATGGAGGAGGCATGTTCAATGTTGCACAAGAGGATGGAGATATGAAAGTGAAAATTCACTCTAGAGCAGGAGGCAAAAATTCACTCTATGATTAATTCTTTTTACTTAAGGTGGTAATGTCATGTCATGTCATTTATTTTTTATGAGTTTGAGAAGTATATGTGGCTTTAGAGGATTTTTAAGAAGGAAAATTATCATTTAAATTTAAAAATAAGAAAAAAATATATGATGGGGTAAAAAAATTTTCCAACAAAATAATATATTAGTAGTTTTGAGTAATTTTTCAAAAACTAATGTTTGTCATATTTTGTCTAAAGAAAATTAGGTCCAAATGTGGTTCAATTCTAGAATGGTTGAACGGCAACTCAACCCAACAAAGTAGATGAATTGTATTATTTTGAGCAATTGAACCCGATTTTTTGTGAATCAAGTGTGGTCGTAGAGGATAGACATTAGTCTCTCAAAAATTACTCAATAACTAGTTTATCTATTCTATTATATTATTTTATTTGTTGGTTCACAAATATTAATTTTTGTTTTATTATGAGCCTACTTTGTATAAAAATTTTATTTATTTATTTTTTACCACTAAGGGCAAAGTGATTATAATGTATATTAGTTTTTTCAATTTTTTCAAAAACTAGCAATACTCTAGCTATTGAAAATATTATTTATTGTTTAGATTTGGTTTTCCATAAATCAAGCAGAGCAAGCTTGGTCAAAAGATATAATCATCATGGAGAACCCAAAATCACCAATTTACTACTCCTTATTTATCTCTAATTGCTTCTCCTACCTAATTCTCTCCATGTTAGCCAACCCTTTCCGCATGCTCTTAGTTATATTTTACTTATTAGCACTTCAATCCTTCTCTCACTATAATATTAATATCTTTTTACAACGCTTTGGAAGCACTGCTAAAAAAGTATCACGATTTTTTCTAACTCTTTTCATAGTCCCAAGAAAATATTTTTAAAAAAAGTCAATTGTGACACTTCTCAAAAAAAAGTCGCCATTGAGAAGCATCACCATAGAGTTAATAATGAAACTTTTTGGAGAAGTGCTGCCATTAAATCAAGAAGCACTACTAATGCATAATAAGCCCCACCAATGTGTTTGATAAGCACCACTATTAGATCAACAAGTGCTGTGTTGGGTGCATTTTTTGCAAAAAATTATTCTTGATGCTTGAAAAACAATAAAAGAATCAGAATAAAATGGCACCTTTAATAAATAAACTGATTTTGAAAAAATATTTCTACAACATATTTGAAATGAGAATTTATTTTCTTGAAAGAAATTTTTTGGTTAAATAGCAACACCCAAAGCTTGAAATCTAACTATTTTCAACACATTATACGTGATGTTTGCCCATGTATTTGTCTCCCTCCTCATACCCAAATAACAATAGCAAAACTATAAATTACAAATCCATCACCAATCCAAACTTATTCTTCTATGTCCCTCCTCATATCCAAGTAAGCTCAATGCATTTAGTAGGAACTAATGGCAAAAAAAAATTTGAACCAAATAAATAGACCAAAATAAATTTAACTAGTATAATATATCTCAAAACTAAACAAGACATTTAAGATAAATATTGAGGACTACAATGTCAAACAAATAAACAAGAGAAGAACATGATAAAAAAATTGCTGCCACTGCTTACTCCATCAATATAGAAGGAAAATTTTCATAAGTTAAGGTTGAATTAACACTTCAAAATGGTTAATCAGAGAAAGCCATTAGCATATATTTGGAAAATAGTATGACAAAATACTACATAATAATAATTGAGCACTAATGACATTATGGAAGGACACCAAATTTCTAGCTCATAATTGGTATTCACCTCAAAGTTGAGATATAACCTACCTCGAGTCAAAAAGTTGCTAAAAACAACACTGAAAGTTTATAATAGATTGAAAGATCCTTGTCAAAGAACAAAGTGAAGCCAAAACAACACAAGTACTACTGGCAAGTGCATGAAAAATGAAGAAATGCATAAGAAAATAGTCTTAAAATATGTAACTAATATATCTAACCGATTGCAAATGTATCAACTTGCAACATGAACATAGAACTCTATTTGTAGATTTCATCTTTAGCTGGATAAAAAATAAAATTTGAAACCAAAATATCATATTAGTTCTTGTTTTACAATTATATATACATTATCTTCATATTCTTCGAAGGCATCATATAATTGCACTAGGTATATGCCCAGTCAGAATACTCAATATTCTCACTTTTCTTCTCACATTTTCAATAGCAATGGTGGTTGCCATCTTCCAAATAATAATGTGAACAAAAAATATGTTGCAACTTACAATCATATGTTTTAGAATGTCCATCAAATAGTTAAAAGTAAGATTGGATACAAAAATATTTTTAAACCACTCAAAGAATACAAATGAGAAGCTTCAAAATATTAAAGCACTTTACATTTAGGAGATTAACATTGAGGATGGACCTTTACAAATGCCTTTCACTGAAAAGAAATGAGAAGGAATGCAAGTGTGTGCTAAATTACATTGTGTACAAGAAGCTAATACACTTAGTTATAGTCAAATTATATCCACTTATGTACTAAATTGTGCTATGTATACAAAATTGATAATAGTACAGTAGTTCTTGCTCCACATGTCCAAAATAGACAAAAATCTTAATGGCAATACAAGGTATAATTTCGTCTTTCGGAAGAAAGTGATATTTTCAAATTTCCATCCAAAATTATAACATGATATTTTCCTTTCAATCAAACAAAAAACTCCAATAGTCTCACCAAAAAAACTACTATTCTTCCATCTCAATGTAAACCAAGAATCTCAATGGGATGTTGCAGCAATAATTAGCCAAAACTATTCAAACACGAATCAGGAGGAACTAGATCAAATGGATAAAAGCAAATCAAAAAGCTTCCAAATTTATATCATTATCCACCAACCCATTAGAAAATCCCTTCTATCTTACTAAAATTTCCAAACAAAAAACTCAAGAATACCTCAAATCAAAACTGCATAATATCACACTTTCTCTATAACAAGATGTTCAATATATTCTCTCCAAAACAAAATATTCTAGCAAGTCACAAATCAAAAATTGAAGCAAAAAATAAAATTAAGGGCCCAAAACAAAATGAAGAGAATATGAATCCACACATTAGACCAATCATGATCAAAATTTAGCTCAAGATCTCAAATAATACAGAGATCAATGCTTTCCAATATTACAAATCCAAAACTCTAGATCTTGGAAAGGGATAGACATATATTTTGGTGGGATTGAAGTAAGAAGTCTTTAGACTCACCGAAAAGAAGTAGCGTTGAAGGAGGCTAGTGATAGAGAGGGTCAAATCATATATGGATTTGATTTGGGACAAGAGTTTGAATAAAAGAAGTCCAATATTTGTGCATTTGGTTGATCGATCAAACAAACAAGAAGTTCAATTGTCTAAACTTAACAGACAAACATATGTCTATTGAGTTCAAATAATCAAACTCTTCTAAGTTTAAATAATCGAACTATAAGTTCAGTCAACTAAACTTAATATAATTAATGGCGCTTATTATAAGGCACTGCTAATTATTGATGCTTTTAAAAATGATAATTATTAAATGGAGCTAGAAATTTTATTTCTTTTACTGCCTTGATCTTCTTGGGGTTAGCCTCAATTCCCCACTTCAAATAAGATAACCGAGGAACTTTCTCAACCCTACTACGAAAATACATTTCTCGGGATTCAGTTTTATTTTAAACTTTTGCAATGTGTTGAAGGTCTCTTCTAGGTCCTTCAAGTGCCCTTTAGTGTGGATACTTTTTATCAATATGTCATCGACATATGCTTCTATATTCCTCTCAAGCTAAGTCTCAAAGATTTTATTCACCATTCTTTGGTACATCACCTCTACATTTTTCAGCCAAAAAGGCATAATGATGTAGAAAAAAGTATCTTGGTCCATGATAAAAGCCATTTTCTCCTCATCCTTAGGATGCATTCAAATCTGATGGTAGCCTGAGAACACATCCACGAACCTTAGGAGTTGATGGCCCAAGGTCGAGTGCACCAGTTGATCTATCTTAGACAAAGAATAGTTGTCCTTTGGGCAAGCCTTATTCAAGTCAATGAAATTGATACACATTCTCCACTTATTTTTCACCTTTTTTAGTATCACTACATTCGCCAACCACTCGGGGTAATGGACTTCTCTGATGAATTTTGTATTGAGAATTTTGTTTACCTCTCAGTGATGGCTTTTTGCGTGTTCTCTCTAAGTCTTCATTGACGATGAAGTTAATGAGCTACTCCATGGGTTTGGCATCCACCTTTTTTGGTTGTGGAGGAGATTCATTGACCTCAATTTTATTTTGCCAATAAGTTGCTTTCTACTTCTTAGCAAGGTTTTGGTCACCTCACACTTTACCTATGCTAAGCCTAGTTGGAAATGTCATAACCAAATAAAAGGTCAAAATTACTACTTGGAGTTAATTAAATATTGGATGATCCAGTATTACATTATATGATGAGCAAGTCCGAACCACCATAAATTTTGACCTAATGGTCCTGCTCATAGGGTTTTCTCTGACTGTGAGGAGTAGATCAATTATGTTGATCAAAGTAATCAAGTCTCCAATGAATCTTGTAAGCAGTCTGACATATACCTCCAACTTCTACTTAGTCTTCATCTAATCATAGGTCCTGGTTAATAGAATATTTACCGAGCTTCTTATATCAACCTTGATACATTGTGTAGTGTAGCCATCCAGGGTTGTTGAGATCACCAATGCATCATTGTGGAGCATCAAAATTTTCTCTATGTCCTTTATGGAGAAGACAATATCTTGATAGTTAGACTTGGAATGTTGTCTCTTTGTCGGCTCCTCTAGCTCCTCTTGCCCACCAGTGATGACTCGGCGTTTGCATGTTGATGCTGAGGCTTCACTTTGTGCCGGTAGACTCATCAAGATCATGTTGAGGTGTCCCTTTACTGGAGAGTTAAGCAATTAGAGGGTGAAATTCCGTTTTGGAGGATCTTGAGTATGAGCCTCTTCAATTCGCTCACCTCGGCGAGCAAACTGTCTGAGGTGCCCCTCTCTAATGAGCCTCTTGATTTCATCTTTGAGATATCTGCATTCATCAATATCATGTCCATATTCTTAGTGAAAATAATAGTATCTTGACTTATCCAGATGTTGCCTAGTCATACAAATTGGCAGAGGCCACTATAGGAAGTCTCAATGCTCAATTCGAGGAAGAACCTCAGATCTGGAATGATTTAGTAAAGTGTAGGCCTGGAACTATGGTCTATACTCCTCGAGCCTACGGTCTCTTCACTCGATTCGTTGTCTCTTTGACTCGATGACCTCAGCTTCTCGAGTGTCTTTCCTTGGTTTGTTGGAACCCTTGGATTCTTTTTTGTCGAAATGACTTCTTCGACATCGATGTGCAAACAGATTAGTTGTACGAACGCCACAAGATTCTTGGGTGGTCAGTGGATCATTTCATAGGTGATCCAAGCTTACCATATTCCATTAACTACAGTGGCCAGGACGATGGAACTATCCATCTCAGTAACCTTGAACTAAGCTTTGTTGAACTGAGTCAAATACTCTCTTAAGTTTTCGGCCTCTTTTTTCTTTAGGGTAAGCAAAATGGAGGGATCCTTATACTGAGGTATGAGCAAGATGAACTATTATATGAATTGATCTGCTTGGTCATCTGAATACATGATGGAGTGCCTCGAAAGTATGGAGAACAAGGCTCGGGCTAAATCTTACAGTGTCATAGGAAACACCTTACACATAGTAGAATCCCATGCTCTTTGAATATTCATGGCATTATGAAAAGTACTAATATGATTGATTGGATCCTTCGAGCTATCATATACCTCGTAAGGAGATTATCAAAACTTCAGTTGTACTGAAGAATATGTTACTTCGGGGATCAATGGGGTATAATACCTCACATAGTTCAGATAAACCTGTGCCCCTGACAATTCCCAACCTATATGGGACATGACCTCTCTCTGGATTCCTCCAGTGGGTATACCTAAAGCTCAGTTGATACGTGTATAAAATATAGTTTCGTCCACTAGATCATACGGGGGGTCATATCCCTCTTATTCCCTTAAGGCTTAGTATCATAGAGGAGTCATGGCTAGGGGATCATACTAACTTTGGTAGAGATGCCCATTGAGTTGTGCTAGGCTTAGTATAGTATGATGTTGCAACTTGCCCTATTGATTCGATATGACGTCTTAATTTAGAATTGAATCAATGAACTTGGACTTACTGTTGAGCATAATAAGTCTAGAGATTCTACATCATTTAAACTTAATTCTACACCTACTAGGCTTATAGGTTTCGCATAGCTTGTGCTTGAATCTCAAGTAATTGGGTTATTTGTTAGACGGCAGTAGTCAAAGTCTAGAACTCGTGCCTACTCACCAAGTTGGAGGGTCCTAGTGATATCTCAGGTATCATTTACAGAGGCGGTGTTCGCGATTATTGCGATATTTGGATCACCGAGTTGGCCCATTGGGTCGATTCGTCCGTTCCATTAGATAAATTATGCAATTCCATCGATGTCGAGACCATCTACACCCGAAGGGGATTTTTTGACGACAATAGTCGTACTACTCTTGGATCAGCAAGGAAGCATGACGGAGCAAATCTTAATGAAAACATCACCATTGATGGAGCTCATTCACTACCTAGTTTTGCCTTGGAAGACTTCTTAAGATCTTGATTCGTTAAATCGCTCTTTCATCGATCTGCATAAAGAAAAATTGTGAAAGAGACTACCGAAAACTCTCCATCGACAGTCACTTCGATGCTCAAATTAGTCTAATACTCAATAATGAAAATAGAATAAAAGATTAGGCATTAGTCCGTTACCTCTCCTGTTATGATGTTATTTATAGTTATCCCTAAAGATTTAGCATGTCTTGATTCCATGATCTCCGATAATCATTCCGCTGGATTTTTTTTAAAAAAAGAGGGATCATTTCTGAATCCTTTGGGATTGATTTCGAAGGATCCAGAAATGACTGCAAATTAATTAGTTAGTATACTAGTGCTAATAGATTGAGTCTTGTAAGTTTGGTTACAGTTGGGTTTCAGGGGGTGGCCACTCTTTCTCATGAGCCCATCCATATTTAAAGTTACTGAACTCAATAGTACGGTGCATAGACGAATCCCTAACTCGATTGTATCTATTCACAACCTGCCTCTTAAGCTTGGTTTCACTAACTTTTGATTCAGAAAATTCAATTCAAAAATTATCCTTTAATTACCACGGCTAAGAACTTTGACTTCAGTCACACTCATCCGATCTTTCCAAACTATCTACATCATCAATTTTGATTATTGAAACTCACATTCTGGCCTTTGATGGGTATTATCTACTGGCCTATGTTTAGAATTCACTGAATTTTAAGCAATATGTATGCAAGAGTTAACAGATGCATTGCTTGTGTTACCTGCCAATGTTATCATTTTCAGCATTAAATCCTCAAATTTCAATCTTTGATAAGTATCATCTGCTGTCCTAGATTAGGATTTTGCGGAATTTGTTAAAAGATTTCACTTTTATCTCATTGTGGTGTTCTCAAAATTCAGCCTTTGATGAGCATTTTCTGCTGGCCTGGGTCAGTTCTTGACTTCAGTGAAAACGATATCAAGCTGTATATTTCAGATTTTACATGCCAATTCGAATTTTTCATTCTTTTGTCCTCAAGTTTTAGTTTTTGAGGAATATTATCTGCTGGATTAGGTTAGGTTTTCGCCGAATTTGATATCAAATTGTATCTACAACTTCAGATGCTTGAAGTACATGCAGATTTATGTATTTCACTTTATCCCCTGAAATCCAATCCGTAATGACTAGTATCTGCTTCCCTATGTTAGAATTTCACTGACCTTGTTTTCAAACTTGTATAATGAAGTTTCAGATTTGATGTTTACATTGCTCGAGTTACGTGCCAATTTGATTGTTTCATTCTTCTGCCTTCAAATTTCAGTGTTTGAGGAGTATCACATGCTGGTCTAGGTTGGGTTTCTCTGGATATTGAAGAAATTATGTATTAAAGTTAGAAGCAACCAAGATTTTACATGCCAATCAAGCCTCCATATCCTCGCCTCCTCCTAAACGATATCCCCTGCATGCGCAATGCCCAAACCGTGCTCTGCAACATAAATGCCTCTGTCCACGATGGCTTTGGACTTGTCTTCACAGGTGCCAATGGCTCAGGCAAGACCACTGGCTTCTCGCGCATTTCTGTGGGTAAGATCCTCTGGAATGACCGAAGCATTGCTTCTGCTGAAGTCTTGCAGCAATACAAGCTCCAACTCTGACAGATGCCATCAATTATAAGCTCACTGTCCTGGACAATGTCCAGTGGTTTGAAGTCCTCGAAGAAAAATTCGGGAAATCAATGGGCGCGCTTGAGCTGATGGGCCTTGGTAGGGTTGCAAAGGAGAAGGAGAGGATGTTGTCCAGGAGCCAGAGGAAGCGGCTGCAGTTGGCGAGGTTGCTGGCGATCGATAGGCCCATTTGGCTGCTCGATGAGCCTTCAGTTGCTTTGGATGACGAGGGGGTTCGATCGCTAGAGTACATACTACATAATCGCGGAGCACCGGAAGAAGTGCGGGATTGTTTTCGTGGCGACTTATTTGCCGACAGAGACTGAGGAAGTGAGGATGCCATGGTGCTTAGGCTCCCACAAAGGTTCCCAGGAGGAAGACCTTGGTTGATCCGCTTGATTGATTGATGATGAAGCATGAAATCGTCTCATTTTGGGTTTTAGATCGATCTAAATCTTGTTGATTTTATTTGGGCATTATCTTTCTGTCGTATCATAATTTTGCTGTCTCAGTCTCTCATTATATATATATACTGAATAATCCTATAAAAAATAATAATTTATTTTATTTTGGTGTTTTTCCCAGCTTGAATGTCCAAAATTACTACTACTAAGTCACCATGCTTTCAGGGATCGACACGTAATTATTTGATCACTTTGGGGCTTTTTAGAATTATCCATCCATGATTCGACTTATGGCCGTCGGATCATTCATCTGACATAGAAAACCGAATCCCAGGCACCTTGGACGGTGGGATCCGGAGATGACTACGATGATTTCTTGCCACGTGGCGGGTTCATAAAGGTTATGCTATTTATTCGATTTTTAAAAAAAAAATTTCTCTTTTTATTCAACATGGAGCCAGGTCGAACAAGGGCATAACGAAAACCCTAGCTCATGGTCGTCGTGGGCCCCAAACAGGTATACTGTAGAGCCGCTTTTACATGATTTTCAACGTTTCTTTGAGGGTTTTGATTTTTCCACCTGGCCCTTTTGACATCTGCACCAGAAAAATGGATCCTTTTTTATTTTAAATAAATGGTGAAATCACTGAGTTGGGTTGATGGAAGAATCAGAGATCGTTTTGTTCTTCGTGGCATGATTTCGAGGGATTGTTAAAATTTTCCTTCTTTTTTTGCTCGGGTTTTGACTGTTTCCATCCATTTTGATATGTCCACCAAGAAATAGTTCTTTTCTAAAGAAAGGGTAAAATCACTGGTTTGGTTGGATGAAGAATCAATTTGTTGATTTTAGTTCTTCCAAATATTATCGCGAGGGATTATTAATGTTTTCTTTTTCTTTTTTAATTTTTGGTCTGGGGTTTTGGTTGTTCAGCACATCTCCTTTGATCTTTCCATCCAAAAATATTTTTTCTCTTTCAAGAACAGATAAATTACTCATTTGGGTCGATAGAAGAATAAAAAATCTTACACTTTAGTTATCTCATACATGATTTTGAAATTGCTCCGTGAGAATGATGAAAATTTTCTGCTTGATTTTTTTGTTGGAAAAGTAAGAGTTTAGGCTTGGTGCAATACAGCGGGTGGCCATCTCTTCATGTTTATTTTAAGTTGGATATTGGATATGTTTATACTTGTGATTTAGATGCCCCAATTTGAAATTAAGTCTAATAAGTTTGGTGTTTGAAATGTTGAAGCGATCGAAGAAAGCATGCTGGTTAGACATTTGTAAAGGGTAGTGAGGTTCGGATCACTCTTGTTTCAGAAAGGAAAGACTTTTTTCCGCAGATGTTCTATTACTTCATTTTCACTATCTGATGTATTTGTACGTTTTTTATATTTTTTTCACTTCATTCCAAATGCATATACTGCTATGATGTTTGGCCTTATTTCATAAAATTCTGAGCATTTTAATCTTGATGCAGTTACTTGTTAGTTACTTACAAGAGAATGAAACGCAAGCTCCAACAATCTTGTGCAAGAAGAAAGAAGAAACTGAGTTCCAGTTACTCTGCAGCAACAAAATTTGAAGATGATAGGATTAGCAGCCTACCGGATGAACTGTGCAGCTACATACTCTCCATGCTTCCTACTGCTGATGCTGTGAAGACCAGCCTTCTATCAACAAGATGGAGACACATGTGGACCACTGTGACCTCCTTTGACTTCGACTTTCTCCACTTCCCAAAGTCAAAAGGAAGGTCTTCGGTGTTTACAGAATTCATCAACCGAGTGCTCATTACTCATGATGGCCTAGACATACGGAGGTTCCGTCTCCGGCTCCCACCACAGCGAGGCGGTTTGCCTTGTGCCAGTGCCTGGATCACTTTTGCAATTAGACATTTTGTTGAGGAGCTCGAACTCTCTATTCCTAGAGCAACACTGGAGAAATTGCCAAATATAATCTTCAGCTCTGAATCATTGAGAGTTCTGAAGTTAGATTTGCCAGGAAACAGCCTTAAACTACCAAATGCAATGTGCCTGAGCAAGCTTCAAACATTATCTATAGTGTCAGTCTGTCTTAGCGATGCCAATGTTATTTGGGAACTTATTTCGAGTTGTCCAATACTTGAGAATTTGAGCATCATTGATTGTTCCCTGCATGGTTTGAATATCCTGAACATTTGTGCTCCTCAACTGAAGAACCTGCAGATAACCCATTGTTATAGGTTATATAACTGTGATATCAAGATATCTGCTCCAAATCTTCAGTCATTCAAGTACTGCAGTGACTTAGCTCATGATTTTTCCTTCGAGAAGTTATGCACTCTCAGAGAAGTGTCAATTGACTTCCAAGGATATCCAGGATACTACCATTACTTCAGAAAGTGCAAGGAATATGCTTGGAAGATTACTAGAATCCTTCACGGACTTGAGAATGTACAGAATCTTGTTTTATCTGCTAGGTTTATTGAGGTATGCGTCTTATTGCTTTTCTTCTTGTTAAGATGATTTACTAATGGTGATGGAAATGAACTTTCAGAAATCTCAGTCACTATCACTGAAAGAATGACATTGGGGAGGTAAAAATTGTAGAAGAGAAAGTAATCAAATTAAAGAAAAGAGAGCAACCTCAGATATTGGGAGATCAGAACTGGTATTTAACAATTAGATCACTATGTCTGTAAGTCATTGGTAACCTTCCTGAAATAATACCACTAGCCAATAGGTATAATGAGAAAAAGACTATAATCTTTGCAGAAAATTTTGCAGAGAAAAACTAGAGAAACTAGTTTGTATATTTTCCATCTTCTTGGTATTTGGCCTATTGGCATGGCAGAACATTCAAAAACCATAGAGAAAAACTAACAAATCATTCTATTGTTTACTGATTCATCTTCTTGTTCTTGACATGTGAAAAGCACCTTGTATCAGCGATAGACATTTTAGGAAGCTTGTCTTGTCAGTTGCATAATGTGAGACTACTTGATCTGACAATGTGGTGTGACAAGAGTTATATTAAGGTGATAGTATCCTTGCTCCAGTGCTGTTCCAGCGTTGAATCTCTTTCTGTAACCATTGATGGGGTAAGCAAATGAAGTTCTACTTAATGTTAATTTTGCGCCTATGCATTTAAATTCAAAAATTGAAGTTCTCGGTGTTTTTTCTGTTTTGCCAGAAGCCTTCAACATTGGAACAGGATAAAACCGGGGTGCCACTGCTGCCTGTTTGTCGGTTAAAAAACCTCAGAACAGTAATGATGAAGGACTGCGAAGGTGTTAACAAGCTGGACCTGATGAAGTTCTTGATCAAGAATGCAAAATCGCTCGAGAAAATTGTTACAATTTCAAGTGATGGGGAAGTCAAGGAAAATAAAATGGGTTGGAAGAGATGATGCAGGTACTTTCTGGAAGTAATGCTGAAAATGCAATTTTAGTTGTTTAGAAAATATTAATTGGAACTTGATATCCAATTTGGGGTATTGATGTTTGTATGTTTATTTGTTGCAACTGAGTGGCACCGAAAAAGAAGAAAAAAGGCTGAGTGGAATAAATTGTGAATAAAGGAGTCATTTTTTCAGATTTTTTATCCTGTTTGGCTGCTGTCTTAATAGATCAGCTTGTGAATTTAATTTTCTTGGTTGCTTTAAAGCAGTGGTGAAATTTTCCCACAAAGCAAATGTCTTTGTTGGTTAGATTGTTTTAGTAATTAGTAAAATAGAGTCTGTTATTAGCTGCAACACTTCTTCAAGAAATTACTTCAAAAGGGGGATTTTGAGGTTCTCACAGTGATGCACATGAAGAGCATAACTGTCATGTTTTCTGGTTACCGCTCTTCAACTCATACATTTTTCAGGTTGGATTTGTTCAGATGGAAAAGGTTCTTGCTATTAGTCTCATGGTTCTCTTACATTCTGCAGAATTCCTAGTACTCTGCTTAATCGCTTAATGATGCAGTAAGCATCCTAATTTATACTGATCAATTCTGTTTTTCTTTTTGTACAAAAAACAAAGGAAAAAACAGCTGCTTACATTGTTGTCCTGAGAGCAAAACCTAGTCATTATAAATCAGTAAACTTGTAGTTGCAGTTAATACAAGCCAGGAAAACCTCATGCGAATTTGTGAATACCATGATTTTGCGACGGACTTTGTACAACTATTTGTTTTGCACACAATTTCTTAATTTTGTAGGGGTGTTTCGACCTTCAGACTCAGGAAATGGGATCCAATTGCAACAATAGCGATCATACATCAAATTCAGACTGTCCATAACCCTGCCATGATGCAAAAGCATGACAGCAGACATACATTAAATCCGGGCTCTCCATGGCCCTGCCATGATGCAAAAGCATGGTGATCCAACAATGGGATTAGCACGCATATACACATGGACAGTACATAAGTGACCAGATCCAGATTTGCAAGAAACAAAACATAATCATCAGAATGCAATAAAAACAGCGAAGCATATAGCAGAAGTTACATCTAGTTGCCAGAAAGAAGGCAAGCATAACAAGACTATTATTGATATTATCAGCCTGACACAAATGTATAAATATATCCGATCCTTATTTGTCACTACAATTCTCGGCTCTCGCCATACAGACTAATGCCAGACTGCAAAATACCAATCATATCATGCATATTATGTTTCTTTTTCAGCAAATATATGTACAAAAAAGGTGTGCTGCTTCACCGCATGCCAGATAATGTTACAGGATGCATTGCTGTTTTGGAACACTTCACTGTTTTGCCTGCAGATGGATACACGGTATACACCAAGAGAATTAACAGGGAACAAAAATGAAAATCACATTCTCTTTACTCTAGCATAGAGATGGCCAACATAATATTACAAAGTGATAAACAAAAAAGAACTCACAAATTATTTAAAAGAGGTTGGATGTAAAGACAATGGCTTAACACAATAAGCAACAAAAGAGAAACATGGCCAGCTAACAGTCAAACTAATGGTTTACAGAATCTGGTTAATGAAACATGAGCTACTGAGTATGAGACTAGTAGATATAGTTCATGACATCACTAGGAACTCTAGATCACGAGTGAACAGCCACCAATTTTCTGATTTATACTTCCCATCTCTACAAGTATAGAATCAAATTTACAATTGTATACTATGGTATCACACCAGACAGTATGGTGAACGAATTGTAAGTGGAGACCGGCTTTCCCCTATTGCAAGACGTTTCAATTTACTTCATGAGATGGTTGAGTGTATCAGCTCAAAAAAAGTGGAGCTAGTTGAGGGTAGAGTTTATGTTCCATTGGGGTTAAAATTGAGTGCTTCACAAGACATTTTCATTATAAATAAGCCCAAGCAATGTCTTGAAGCTACAAAAGAAAAACTTATTACATGTGTCTCATGAGTAAAACTAGATGGACAGAGGGCTGTGATCATGATGAAAAATTGAAAACCTCAAATCTTGACAATTATTATGTTGTATATGCATGTCTTTCCAAATATTTGATGCGATGATGCCAGCTATATTTGTTAATTATCGGTCAACAATGGTTGCTCATATTCCAAGGGTATATTAGTAATTTCAAAAAGAGATATATCATAATATGAATTGGAGGATATTTGAGGCAGAATTTACCTGAGAATAGAGGAATGTTCCAAGGATGGCAATGGCAGCTCCAAGGGCATTGATGGGCTGGACAGGTGTATGGAAGATGATGATGGAAGAGACAATGACTGAAATTCGCTTCATCGTATTTCCAATGCTAAAGGTCAAAGGAGAGATTTCATCCAATGACATGTAGGACACTTGGTTGTACAAGTGGTAGAAGATACTCTGAGCTGCAACCCACCTACCAAAACATCGCACACCGCAAAAATTAATTCCATTAACGATAAAGTCTATAATGAGATGAGCAACAAGAAAGTCTACATTTGCTACAAGGTTTGAAACATAGGCATAGCCATTGGTATTGGCAGCTAACATAAAAGCATTTTGTTACCAGTGTTCATCATTATTGGACTTATTGCTACCATACTAGGTTTTGTAATTCAAAAATAAAGAAATTCATAAAAAAAGGAAAATTTCAGAGAAATTGGGGAAACTAAGCAAAACATAGAACATAGAGGTTGCTTCTGGTAATCATTGTAGTGAAAGAAAGGACGAGCTCATATTAGGCCAACACCTGTTATGTACCCATATCAACATCAACCAATACTTCAAACCTTGAATTGTGGAGTTCAAGCTCTGTCTATAAGTAGGAATCAGATAAAAAGTTCAACAGAATAACCTGATGACGTAAGTTATTTCAAATTGATCCAATGTAAACCAGTAACATTTGACAGCTGGATGTGCCAGATTTTTAGTATATATAAATGATATATGCAAGAAAAGGAAAAAGTAGAAAACAGTGATAAAAAAGGCCATAAAAACACCAGCACCTTTATATTTAGCCAAAAAACCATGTGAGGCATTTTAATAATGCACATATTTACCAAATAAAAAAACAATCAGGGGAGAGACTCATTTTCAGTTGAAAAATTACCAAAGTAAACTAAGAGATTTAATATTTTCAATGACACATAAACAGCCAAAATATAGCAGGAGACAGATTGTTCCTTACCAAACAAAATTGGGTCCAATTTCTGAAAGTGCCTTCTGCCATCCAGCTGCCCACATCTGGGGACCCTCCATAACAACAGTGAATGGTGCAAGTATTAAAAGAGACAGCATAGACAGACAGGCATAGTAGTTCATCCCACTAACCGACTTCCCCTTCATCCCTCTCTTTGAGAAAATATTCCGGAAAACAAACGCAAGGTTTGATATCATAGCACCCATAAAACCTGGTAAGATGACAAAACCCAACAGGCACCATCAGACAATTCATAGTAGAATCCGCCAGACTCCAAACTAGAACAGCACTATCAATAATCCTAACCGCCTTTGAATTTGAAATGCACAATATGTATAGCAGGTGACCCAAATAAGGGATGAAAAGCCCTCCGGAAAAGGAGAGTGTTAATTATCAATAACCACAAAATACTCCTTACAACTTAAAAATAAAATCAGCTAGAAATACTCCAAAATTTACAGTTTTAACACAAGACAACAAGAAATAACCTCTAATACTCCAAAACCAGTCTTGATGGTCCATACTTTAAAATTTCCAATGTAAATGCCTAGTGATTGTCAAGAGTTTGGGCCTAACAATTTTCTTAAACAACTAGCAACTACTCACGAGATACTAATAAACCACTATTAAAGAGTTAGTTAGAGCAACATGAGAAGAAACACATTTAAACTGAAAATTTAAAGAGAAGGATTTCCTTCAGCCCCACACCAGTACTATCTAATTAGTTGGCCAACTAGATCTTGCCAGTTTCTCGACTTACCAATCATGTTGAAGTTTAACTCAGTCACAGCAGTAAGCGCACAACCCCCAATAATAGGGACCAGCGATAGATACACCGGAACAGGGAACGTCTCACCCAACAAGAATCTTGATACAAGTACGCTGAATGCAGGCTCTCCACTCTTAATAATGTGAGTGAACGACACTGCTACCTTCGACATGCTCACAGTTGCCGCCACATGACCTATCGTATGAGCCACTGCCACCTAACTCTCACAAAAATTTGGCAAATAAATCAGAAAAATATAATTAAACAAAATAATAACAACAATATGTAAAACAAAGCTTTGTTTTTTGATAAAGTTCTATAACGCAATTAGAACATATACATGAATAACAATAAATCATTCCAAAGGCAATTACTTTTCCAGAGCAATTTACCGAATCAAACCAACCACTGGAAAGATCATTACAAACAGAAGATATTCCAAAAGAACACCTAGACCACTTCAGCAGATAGCAAGCTATAAAAGCTGTCTAACTCAAATAGCACCGAACTCACAAAACTTCGGCTAGTGTTGCATCAAACATGCGAGGAAGAAAAATCGATTTAAAAAAACAAATTAAAAAAATTAATCAAATGTAACTCTAGAAAAAAAAAAAAAAAAGGAAAACGAGAACTCGTGAGACCAAAACCGGCCAAAACGTCAGTTTTCGCACGCGGGAGAAACAAAGAAAACAAAAAACAATATTTTCATCTCAAAAACCCAAAGTTGACAAAAACGAAGAAAAGTATAAACAGAAAGAAACACCCAAATCTAAACTTTCTCTCTCGAAACCACCAGACAACAACAGATTATAATTTCTCGAATCTCAAAAAGAATAATATTAACTTAATTTCTCACCGGAAAAAGAGCCTTCCAGAACTCGGGATCCGTCTTGGGCGCCTCGGCGATCTTGGTGGCCCAAGAGACGAGCATGATGAGCGACCCCGCCGCCAGAGAAAGCGTCGAGGTGAGCCACGGGTACGGGAACGCATTTAGAACCTTCTTATTATATATATTGAACACCACGTTCAACGCCCACCACGTCGCGAAATAGATCCCAATCTTCACTTTCTGCGCAGCCGCCGCCCGGGCCTCCTCGGATGCCGGCACCGGAAGCCCCTCCGACCGTTCGGCCTCGTAGGCGCGGCGTCGCAGCGAGAGCCCTCGCTGGTTATCGGATTCGACCACTCTGGGTCCCGATCCGACGCCATCCAGAGAAGCCAGATAGAGGGGTTTGAAGGAGACAACTCTAGTGTTTCCGATGGGGAGGGTGGAGCGGAGCGCCATAAGACCTCGCCCGACATCGGAGGCGGCGATGGGTGCCGGCGGCGCGGGGCGGGACGCGGTGCGGATCATTGAGGCGATGGCGGATTGTTGGAGATGGAGGAGTGGGAAGGGAGAGAAGGAAAGATGATAACTTTGCGAGATTGGGTTCCGCTCCAACGCGATGACTCCGATGCCGCAGCGGAGAAGGAGAGGAAGGAAAGGTGGGAGCTGTTCATGTGTTGGCAGTGGACGGAAAGAGGTTGGTGGATTTAAGGAGGGAAGAGAGAGAATATTTTTGGTTTGGTAGAGTATTCCCCGGATGGACCAGGACAATATGGGAAAGTTTGGATGGTTTATACTAGCGAAGAGGCTTTTTCAAATAAACCCCTAGGAAAACAGCGTCTTTCGTTTCGCAGTGGAGAATATGGTGCGTACCGGGCGATATATTGAAAAAGGTAAAATGGAAGGGGCATGCTGCGAAATAACCAAGAGACTTAAGGCGGCGCAATGAAATCGGATGCAACGTCGGATTTGGCTTTAGCAGCCGGCAGGGGCCAGCACCCATGCAACCCCATGAAAGGACTGAAATAAAATGACACTAAAAAATATAATTAACAATTTTTACTCATTTTCTTCTCAAATATAATGTTTTAATTGGTGAAATATCATGAAAAATGCTTGTTTTTATGGGTTTGAATTGGCTTGCGAATAGTTTCGAATCCAAAAATTTAAAAATGTAATTAGAAACAATAAAATTTGCCTTTTCGAATTATTTTGTTTGTTTAAAACAAAAAAATTAACAGATGCGCAGTTTTTTTTGGGCAAAAAAGCTACAATTGGTTGAGTACCGCGTTGGCCGAAATTGATAAGACGTAACGGCATAATACAATGAATAAATATCAGGGTCGACGTTGAAGCAAATAGTTGTATTAACGGAAGCACTGATGTACTTGTTTTTGGTAAATATGTCCTGATGTGTTTTGGGCCGATGTAGATGACGATGGCATCGGTGCGGGAACGAAGATACAGTACCAAAGCGTCAACATGGATCATCAGTTTCACCCGAGAAAATAAATTATCTGAACCGAAGTACATGAGGCGAGGTTAGACCTAATTGAGTCAACTAAGAGCGCTATGTTAGAATTTGGACTATAAATCATATATATTTATGCATAAGGACATGTAGACGTACATGTATTGCATGAAATTACCGTATATATATATTTCTATTATATGGTATAAGAACCCAATTGAGATGATCTATTTAATTTAGGGTCTTTGTCATCTAAATTATAAGTGTGGTGGCTAAATTGTGAATGTTTAGAATTCCTGGGGTTTAATTGTTAATTATTGATGGACTAATTAACAATTAACCCATTAAGATTTATGGGTGTGGTCCCTGACCGTGGAATTTCATATAAAAGACAAAGAAACCCTAGATCCATCGTGGGGAAAAATTTCAAACAGTCAGAAGACCTCCTCCCAAAACCCTAACCCTAACTCCTTCAACGCCGCCATCTTCTCCCTCAGCTCCGCCGCCGCCGCCGCCAGGCCGCCGCGCTGCCACGCCGTGACGCCGTCCAGCCTCCTCGCTGTTACGCCGTCGTCACCGCTGAGCCACGGCTGCCAGGCCGTCACGCCGTCTGGCGTCGTCAGATCCGTGCTCTCCCGCGCCTCCGGTCGTCGTCACCCCGAGCCGTCGAACCGAAGCAGGCGTCGCCGCAGCCCGAGACGCCTACGCACGACGCCTGCCTGCGCACGACGCCTGCACACGACGCCTGCCGCCGGGTCCCGTGCTGCCTGCGCACGACGCCTGTGCACAGCAGCGCCGCACGCCACCACACCGCACGCCGCCGTCTCCGCTGCCGGTCGCTGGAGCACAGTGGACTTGATTGGGTGTCAGTCTTCTTTAATCTACCCAATGGAGTCAGGTACGCTTCCATGTTCTTTATTTTTCTCAATGATCTGACATGAATATTCCTGGATTGTTTTGGCATATTCCTTGAATTTCTTACAAGTGGTATCAGACCCAGGTTTCATGTTGGGTTTTTGAGAATAAATGTTTCATGTATTCAGTTACTAATATTTTTAATTTAATTTGGTTCAAGCAATATGTTGCCAAAGTAACCTCTATTGTGTAGATTGAATTAAACTAAAAAAATATTAGGAAGGCATTACATGCTTGAAGTTTTATGCGGGTAATAACCGGCCCAAAGAAAGGTTATTGTTTGATCGAAATTAAAGCATATTTGTGGCAATAAATATGTGACAATTATTTGATTTTATCCATGTGGGTAATAAGTCGGTTCAAAGAAAGGCTTATTATTTGACAGGACTTTATTGTCAATATTTGATTGTCACACCAAGAGTACCACTTACAAATTGAATTTTGTCCAAAGACTTAATTTCAATGTTGTACTAGGTATAGTGAGATGGGATTTAATTTATTTTTGTGAGCTGATTGTGTTTTGAATTTTTGTTCTCTTTCAGTTGACTTTGTGAATGCTTCTGCTGTCACTGCCAATATCAATGGCATTCCAGTGCTCAATGGGAACAATTTTAAGACTTGGAAAAATAAGGTAACTATAGTCTTGGGATGTATGGATCTTGACCTAGCATTGAGGGAGCCACGTCCTGCACCTCTTACAGATGAAAGCTCTGCTAATGATAGGAGAGCTTTTGAGAGGTGGGAACGCTCTAACCGTTTGAGTCTTATGATAATGAAAAATGCTATCCCAGAGACGTTTTTGGACACTATGTCTGAGGAGACTGATGTTAAAAGGTTCCTTGAAACCCTTGAAAAGCGCTATATGAAAAGCGATAAGGTGGAAACAAGTGCAGCCTTAAGAAAACTTGTTTCCATGAGGTACAAGGGTAACGGGAACATAAGGGAGTATATTCTCGAAATGTTTAATCTTGCAGGGAAATTAAAAAACACTAAAATTAGAGCTTTCGGAAGACTTGCTCATTCATTTAGTGTTGATTTCTCTTCCTCCGCAATTCAGTCAATTTGAAGTGAGCTATAATTGTCAAAAGGAGAAATGGACAATGAATGAGCTCATTTCTCATTTAGTGCAAGAGGAAGACAGGATGAAACAACATAAAACCGAGAGTGCTCATTTGGCATCATCTTCTTACGGACAAGGCAAGAAGAGAAAAACTAAAGATGTTGCGGTGAAGGAACTGCAAAAGAAGCAGAAAAATACGTCCGAGGGACATAAGGAAAAGAAATGCTTCTTTTGCAAGGACTCTTCCCATTTTAAGAAAGATTGTGCCAAATTTCACGCTTGGCGTGTGAAGAAAGGTACATCTTTTGCTCTTGTTAATTCTGAAGTTAATTTAGTTTCAGTACCTAGATATACTTGGTGGTTGGATTCGGCTACCACAACTCACATAAGTATATCTATGCAGGGTTGCCTGAACTCCCGACAGCCAAATGATGACGAGAAGTACATCTATATGGGGGCTGGAAAAGGGGTTGAAGTTGTGGGCATTGGGACTTTTCGGTTGTTATTACGTACTGGTTTTTATTTAGAATTAAATAATACATTTATTGTACCGTCTTTTAGACGGAATTTGATATCAATTTCTATTTTGGACAAAGAAGGATTTGTTTGTTCATTTGGTAATAGAAAATGTGATATTTATTTTAATTATGCGTTGTATGGAACCAGTCATTTAACTGATAATGACAACCTTTATTTGCGTCATATAGAAGGTTCATACAGTGAGTCCCATAATACTGAAACAAAAGGCACTAAACGCAAATTTTCAAATGAAAATTCCTTTAAATTATGGCATAAGCGTTTGGGTCATATCTCTAAAAGGAGAATTGACAGACTTGTGTCAGAAGGAATTCTTGAAACACTTGATGATTCATATCATAATATTTGTGTTGAGTGTATAAAGGGAAAAACTACAAATAAGAGCAAAGTAGGAGCTGAGAGAGCTAAGGAAGTCTTAGACTTGATACATACAGATATTTGTGGACCGTTCCCTACAGCTTCTTGGAATGGTCAACAATATTTTATCACATTCATAGATGATTACTCTCGATATGGCTACCTATATTTAATTCATGAGAAATCACAAGCATTGGATGTTTTTAAGTTGTTCAAAGCCGAAGTTGAAAACCAACATGGTATATCAATTAAGGTTATAAGATCTGATCGTGGTGGTGAATACTACGGAAGGTACGACGGATCAGGTGAACAACGTCCAGGTCCATTTGCTAGATTTCTTAGTGAGTGTGGGAACGTTCCTCAATACACCATGCCGGGTTCTCCGAACATGAATGGTGTAGCTGAGAGACGAAATAGAACCCTTAAGGATATGGTACGAAGTATGATTTGTCGTACAACTTTACCTCACTCACTATGGGGAGATGCATTAAAGACCGCAATGTATATTCTCAATAGAGTTCCTACAAAAGCTGCTAACAAAACCCCTTATGAGTTATGGACGGGTAAGAAACCTGTCTTAAAGCACTTACGAGTTTGGGGATGTCCAGCTGAAGCAAGGCCTTATAAGCCAAATGAAAAGAAACTGGATGCAAGAACTGTTAGTAGTTATTTTGTAGGATATGCTGAAAGATCACGGGGATTTAAATTCTACGATCCTAAAACAAGAATATTTTTTGAGACGGGAAATGCTCGGTTCTTTGAGGATGTTGAGTTTGGGGGGGAAGATAATGTTAAAGGTTTTGTGTTTGAGGAGGAGTTGGAAAATATTCCTTTTCCTACAGTAGTTGTTGATCATGATCAAGCTTTCATTCCTAACATGATTCAACAACATCCGGTACAAATCCAAGACAATGCTGAACTTCCAACTCATCAAGATCATCCAGTTATTCCTCAAACCATTATTCATGAGGAAAATGTGGATCAAACTCAACATACTCAAATTCAAGAAGAGCCTGTGCCTTTAAGAAGATCCACTAGAGAAAGGAGAAAAGCAATTTCAGATGATTATGTTGTTTTTCTTCAGGAACATGAGAATAACATTGGCTTAGAGGGAGAGGATCCACTCACCTTCCATGAAGCAGTCAATGGTTCCAACTCTCAAAAGTGGATTAATGCCATGGGTGAGGAAATGCAATCCATGAAAGACAATGACGTTTGGGATCTTGTTTCATTGCCTGAAGGTGTGAAACCTATTGGTTGTAAATGGATTTTTAAAACCAAAAGGGATTCACAAGGTAATGTAGAAAGATATAAAGCTCGTCTTGTCGCCAAAGGATTCACCCAAAAGGAAGGCATTGACTATAACGAGACTTTCTCTCCAGTTTCTTCGAAAGACTCTTTTAGGATCATCATGGCACTTGTAGCGCATTTTGATCTTGAGTTACATCAGATGGATGTAAAGACCGCTTTTCTTAATGGAGACATTGAGGAAACAATTTATATGTTACAACCGGAGGGGTTGGATTCCAACGAATCTAGCCAATTGGTTTGTAAACTTAAGAAATCCATCTATGGGCTTAAGCAAGCTTCCCGTCAATGGTATCAAAAGTTTCATCAGGTCGTTCTCTCATTTGGGTTTAAAGTGAACCCTGTTGAATATTGTGTATACCATAAGTTCAGTGGGAGTAGATTTATTTTCTTAATCTTATATGTGGATGATATTTTGCTTGCTAGTAGTGATGTAGAACTGCTTCGAGAAACCAAAAAATTTCTTTCGGAACAATTTAAAATGAAAGATCTTGGTGAAGCATCCTTCGTATTAGGGATCTAAATTCATCGTGATCGTTCACGAGGAGTTTTAGGATTATCACAGAAGGGTTACATTGAAAGTCTATTAAAACGATTTAGCATGCAAAATTGCAGGCCACATGATACCCCCGTATCTAAAGGAGATAAATTTAGTTTGAACCAGTGTCCCAAAACTGATATTGATTCCAAGTTTATGGAAAATATTCCTTACGCATCAGCGGTAGGGAGCTTTATGTATGCGCAGGTTTGCACCCGTCCTGACCTCGCTTATATTGTTGGAATGCTTGGTAGATATCAAGCTAATCTAGGAAGAGAACATTGGGTAGTAGCCAAAAGAGTCTTCAGATACTTACAAAACACAAAGGATTTAATGCTCACATATAGGAAGTCGGACAGACTTGACATCATTGGGTTTTCTGATTCCGATTTTGCTGGATGCCAAGACAGTCGTAAATCGACATCTGGCTATCTTTTTCTGCTAGCTGGAGGTGCAGTTTCATGGAAGAGTGCCAAACAAACACTCGTTGCATCTTCCACTATGGAGGCTGAATTTGTAGCTTGTCATGAGGCATCTAATCATGCTATGTGGCTACGAAACTTTGTTTCAGAACTGCAAATAGTTAATGGTATTGAAAGGCCACTTAAGTTGCACTGTGACAGTAGAGCAGCAGTCTTGTACTCAAATAACAACAGGAGCTCTTCAAAGTCTAAGCATATAGATATTAAGTTCCTTGTTGTGAAGGAAAGAATTCAGAGTGGGTTAATTAGTATTGAGCATGTAGGAACAAACTCTATGATTGCAGATCCGCTCACTAAGGCATTATCACCTAAGGCCTTTCATGATCATGTTACAAATATGGGTGTTGTTGCATTTGATGCCATTTGATTTAATAGGAGTTTGTGTTTTTATTTATACTTGGTACTGTACTTAATGTCATGACATTAATAAATTATTCAGTTATTTTCAGTTTTCAGTGTTTACTTTGAATTTTGATGTCATTTGGTTAAAGTTGGACCAGTTGGAAATAGGCATGTGCAGATCACATTACATGTAATTTCCATGCTACACATCAACACTTGATTTATGTCATTTAGTTAAATTGATGCATGAGATTAATGTGGGTTTAGTTGTAAATAATAGCAACGACTGCCTATTTGGTCCTTGTGTTAGTGAGACTAATGGACGGAATCGGTTTAGATGACTTTTCTAGTTGTGTACACATTAAAGATGTAAAGATATATATGCAATAGAAGTTATATATACATGGTTATATATAGTCCAAGTGGGAGATTGTTAGAATTTGGACTATAAATCATGTACATTTATGCATAAGGACATGTAGACGTACATGTATTGCATGAAATTATTGTATATATATTTCTATTATATGGTATAAGGACCCAATTGAGGTGATCTATTTAATTTAGAGTCTTTGTCATCTAAAATATAAGTGTGGTGGCTAAATTGTGAATGTGTAGAATTCCTGAGGTTTAATTGTTAATTATTGATGGACTAATTAACAATTAACCCATTAAGATTTATGGGTGTGGTCCCTGACTGTGGAATTTCATATAAAAGACAAAGAAACCCTAGATCCATCGTGGGAAAAAATTCCAAACAGTCAGAAGACCTCCTCCCAAAACCCTAACCCTAACTCCTCCAGCGCCGCCATCTTCTCCCTCAGCTCCGCCGCCGCCGCCGCCGCCAGGCCGCTGCGCTGCCACGCCGTGACGCCGTCCGACCTCCTCGCTGCTACGCCGTCATCACCGCTGGGCCACGATTGCCAGGCCGTCACGCCGTTCGGCGTCGTCAGATCTGTGCTCTCCCACGCCTCCGATCGTCGTCACCCCGAGCCGTCGGACCGAAGCAGGTGCCGCCGCAGCCCGAGACGTCTGCGCACAACACCTGCGCACGACGCCTGCACACGACGCCTGCCGCCGAGTCCCGTGCTGCCTGCGCACGACGCCTGCGCGCAGCAGCGCCGCACGCCGCCGCACCACACGCCGCCGTCTCCGTTGCCGGTCGCCGGAGCACAGTGGACTTGATTGGGTGTCAATCTTCTTTAATCTACCCAATGGAATCAGGTACGCTTCCGTGTTCTTTATTTTTCTCAATGATCTGACATGAATGTTCCTGAATTGTTTTGACAAATTTCCTGAATTTCTTACACGCTAAGCCCCAATTAAGACCACAGGACAACAGCAAATCGGGTCTTTTATTGTTGGTAGGGTCAAAAAAGTTATCCCAAAAATTTAAAATTTATGAAATATAAATTTTTTTACTATATATATTAAATTTTATTTATTTAATATTTAATGTGAGATTAAGATATAATATCTGATATTATAATATTTTTTTATTATTATTTTCTCTTTTAAAAAAAAATTTTTTTTTATAAATCATACTCGATTTAGTTTTTTTTTTCTTTTTAAATTTTTTCGGATAAATAATTAATGATATTGTGACAACAGACTGCAAATTGCCGAAAGAGAAAGGTACGATTCGGCTCGACCGAAATCAAGGAATTCAACAAAATTAAATAATTTGCACGAATTAATTAAAATGAAAGAAAAAAAAAGAAGGAAAATATGAGCCGCGGAGAGGCCAGGCACATGTTGTCGTTGCAGAGTATCTCGTGTCCGTCCATTAGAGTTAGGGTTAGTAGGGTTGCGTCCGTGCTTGCGATGTTGATTGTTGTTGTTTAGCTGGTACGGAGCTCAAAATAGAACCCGTGAACGACGCTTGTATCGGGATGTGGGTCCAACCGGGGAGAATGGACTTCACGTGAATTGATTGACACACTTCCAAACTAATTCGATCCGCCTTCTTTCTCGTCTCTTAATATAATAATAGCTGCCGTGGCCGACGTGGATGGCGTCAGCCATCAGTGTCTTACATTTTTAAGAGTACGTTTAATTCGTGATAAAACGATTTATAATCATTTTTCTAATTTATTTTAATTTAAAAAACATTAGTAGATAGTTGTAATTAAATTAAAATAATCTCAAATTGAACCGCCCTGAAAGAATCGGATTGGGCTGCAACTAGTACAGTTCGCAAGTGCCGTATGCACCGTCGTGGGGTCATGAACGATTCAAATTCGGCGCACGGTCGCTAGCATGACAGCATCGGCATCGTGGTTTACTCGGCATGAGCGTTCTCTTTTGATAAATTTCAATTTCTTTATTGAATAATCTGCTCCCTCTTGCAATGCTAGAATATTACTCCATAAACCGCGTCTGCTTCAGTTTCAGGCGTATTCGATTATCTGAATTCAGATTTCCAGAAGAACCACACTGGTTGCATAAAAGGATATGAAATCACCAAATGCCTCAACTCCTTCTGATGTGATTTACCAAGTACAAATCTATCATGAAGCGCAAAGCAACCCCAGCTCTTCAGCTCCACTCTGCTCAACACCTTCACAACAGTAGCCATCCATACAAAGCAAGAGTTTTCGTAGGGGTTTCATACCTCTGCAACCAGCCAGTTGCAAGGAGAATTCACTGTTATTCCAGAAAACCGCATGCAATACGTAGGCGAGGAGAAGGAGAGACGGGATATGAGGGGGGCTTTCGTGGCGTATGAGATTGAGGGAAGGAATTGCATCACATCCAAGAGCCTCCAGTGTGCTCTCGGCCGTTTGGGGGAGACAAAGAGTGTCAAAGAGTGCTCGGCCATGATCCGGCACTTCGACCTTGACGAGATAGAGTTCTTAGCTTTGAGGAGTTCAGGGCCATGATGCTCCCCTCCCGCTTCGCTACCGTTTGTCCTTGAATTCAACGAGAAATCCAACCAATGAAAGAATGACATTGTTCTCCGAAGGAGAGATCCAATCAGAAAACGTTGTACAGGTGTTGATTCAGATGTAGCACACCAACTTCATAATAATCTTCGTTTTATTTTCTCAATCATAGATTATTCTCCATGATTGTGATGGAAATATAAGTTTGTACCTTTTGCTTCATGGAATTTGGATCAAAATAATATGCAACAAGTCATAATCAGTGAGATTTTCTGAAACATGAACTTTGAGAATGCACAAATGAATGTTGTAGATTGATACTGACAGCATTGGAAATGCCTTTCTAGATTACTTGTGCCTTCTGTTTATACATTTGGTGTGCTGCAACAAATCCTAGGGACCCAAGGGTTTTCAAGTCCAAGAAATATCTTAATATAGATGATAACATGAGAAAACTCCACTCAAAGGATTCAAGAGAAGGAGATGCAATTGGCAAAGAATATGCTGCAACAGTTGGAGATGACTTGGTTGCCAAGAGGATTGAAACAAATATTGTTGTTGAAAAAGCATCTAGTGAAGTTGAGAGAAGTTCATCATGTTGTGGTTCATTGTTGATGGTTCTGTTTGACTGGTGTTATGGAAAACATCTATCACATAAACAGTCCTCGGAGTAATAAATGAGTAAAGATGGCAAGTTCTATTGCAATTTATATGAAGTTGAGGTTTGCAACAAGACATTAAGTTTTATATTATTTCATTGTGGCAAAATTCCTTTTTCTGTTACTTAGAGCTCATTTTAAAAAATATTTTATTGATTGAATATTGTTTAAATCAATTATCCTTTTTTTAAAAAAAGTTAGATATTATAAATATGCAATTCTAATATTATTTATTTTTTAAACCTCAAAAATATGTCTAATTAATTTATTAATTTAATATCTATATTTATTTTAAAATTAAATATAGAAAATATTTAAAAATGGGGGTAATCTCACCCATTAAGAATTGGGTGATCATATCCCTAATTTCAAATCCAACCAAACACCGAAATTGAAAAAATTGGCGAAATTTGTTGATTTTAATTTACATCCCAAATAACCGAATTCACGAAATTGACTGAATTGACAATTCCTTTTCTTTACTGAAAAAGTATATCCAAAACACCGAAATAATCAATTCGACCAATTCCCTATAATTAACCGAATTGATAATTTTCTCAATTTCAAATACGAAATTATCCAAACAACCCTTTAACCTTATTGTCCGATTCCCACAGCCTCTCATTGTATCACACTGAGATTAAAAAAGACACAGCCACTCATTGTATCACACTGAGATTAAAAAAGACATTCATTTCGGACTTGCTACTAGTCTGATTACCGACTTAGTATCAAAATTTACTCGGACTAAATATGACGCGCTTGGATAAATTTGGAGCTACTATGACTAACATAATTTTTATGACAATCTTATTTTCCCAAATTACTGTCAGGAAAAAACGCCTCGGTTCCTTCCATCTATAATTACTTTATTATTATTATTTTAAATTTTTCTAAAAGAAGGTTTTGGCTTGAGCTTGGATACAGACATGAGCATAAATCTATCCCATATCATAGCCGTACATTATTTGCTTTCATAAATACTATAAATCATTTCTAGCATAAAATTGTTAATAAGGCCATTAAATTCATAAATAAACCTCGTGATGATAAAGCTCAGACGGTCAGCATAAATCTGAATTTGGACTGAACCAGATGAGCAGGGCCAAGTCTCGTAGGCTTCTGATAGAAAATTCCAAGCGGAGAAAATAAACATACACTAAGAAATGACAAAGGAAACAAGTAGCTACATAATACAGATAAGGAGTTTTAAAAATCAAAGCTCATTACAAGTTTTCCATTGGTCTCACATGGACAGCAGCAAGATGAGGATGAGATCAATTAGAAGAGGGATGTGCCCTTTCCTTTCTTGTCTCCACCAATCTCAAAATGCTTGCATCTCTGCGTCACCAAGTTATTGAGAACATCAGGCAATGAAAAACGATAAGAAAAAGAAAGTATTAATATCACTCATATAACCTTTATCGGGTGCTGTGATATGTGCTTGCAACTTTGGCATTGCAGCTTCAACACAATCTTCTTTGTCGTTTTAGCCTGAATACAATCTTGCAAACTGTTATGTGAGTTTCAGCTGAAGCCACTACTTATCGGTCTAAAATGGTACTAATATATTTTGTTTGTTATTTTTATATTAATTTAGTTTTCAAATGTTGGTTTTAGGAAAGATGGTTAAGTTATTTTGCAATCCTCCAAAAGACTAAGGTCCATATCCTAGGTCTTGTGTTTAATTTTTTTTATTTTAAACATATTTTTTATTTATTAGTTATATATTATTTTGGTTTTATAAGTTAAATTTCAATGAGATAAGTCTTAGTCTCTCTTCCTACAGAGCTTAATTTCAAATCCTAAAACTTATAATTTATAATTTTGTCATTTTCAACAATTGCATTTTATTTATTAGTTTATATATTATATCAATTTCATAAGTTAACTTTTTTATTTATTCTTTTGTTAGTTATTAAACTTTTTCAAATTAATTTTTTACTTCTTATTTTTTATACAATAATATGAAAAAATGTGTTCATAAATATCAATTTTAAGTTAAATTAATTAAAATATGATATGACATTATGGTAAAAATTTTCATTAATTTTTTAAAACAATTTCTTTTTTTACAATTTTTTAAATTTTATATTATTTTTATAATTAAAGTCAAAGTATAATCAAAACTAATAAAATCATAATTAAATTATAATCAAAGAAAAATAAAAAATAATTCAGTCGAAACTGAAACAAGAGAGGTATCAACTGAAATGACCAAAAAGACTGAAACTTACCTATTGCCCTTTAAATTTTGATAATGATCAAACTAGTATTTGATAAATTCCTTAAATTGTGATAAGTTTCAGAATTTGCAATGGCCATCCAAACTTGTAAAAAAACTAGTCTCAAAATTCAAAATTAAAAATGATGATTCAAAGAAAAAAATAATGACTTAAAGATGAAGGTTAAAAATCAAATTAGAAACTCAAAGAATATTTAAGATGTAAGATCGACTCCAAACTTAAATTTAAATTTTCATTTATTTTGTTTGAGTCGAAAATTTATCTTTGAAATTAATTGTTTAGAACATTTATCATATTAGAAAACACTTAATAGAGTTTTTCTGCCACAATCGAACGACCGGTTGAGTAATCGGATGGCTTGGCCGACTGTACAGATCTGTCAATTTTAAGTCACCTAAAACGAGTGTTCAATTGTCACAAGCGGTCATCTGATTCAAACTTTTTATTTGACTAATAAAAAAATTTTTTAATTGTTGGAGCAAGCATAACGAAATCTCACTCCCAACGGTTAATTTCAATCAATAAAATATAAATAGGCATAATTAACTTTTTTTAATAAATTTTTACAACTTCATATTGACCATAAAGAAAATATCAAAACCCCCAAATCTATTAGGTCAAAAATGTCATAAACTATTAATTTCATATCAAATCCTCTAATACTTATCCTTCATTTTGAGAGAACTTGTAATGAATTTCAATTGTATCATTTTTTATGTTTTTCCAAAACACTCTAAGGTTATTTAGAGTGTAAAAAGTACAAAATCTCTAGTGTGAAATAAATATTACTCGGTTTAAAAAAATTATTTTTACGGAAGTGACTTCACCCTAAAAAAAAACGACAAGCTTGATTTTACCCAAAGAAAGCAATACTCCGATTTGGAGTTTAATATAAAGTCTTGGTTTTGCTTTAAAAAACAACATCATTAATAGAGTAATTGAAATCCTCAAGAGTAGACAAATATTGTGGAGTAAAAGCAGTTGATTTCCGAACCAAATAAATCATAGTGTTATTCTTTTCTTATCTTCCTTTACATTTAATCACATTTATAATTTGTATAAGTTTCATAAGAATCATTCTTGGTAATTTATATTGGGCTTTGTTCTAATGAAAATTTTTATTATTACATGAAATTTTTTTTTTCCTTCAAATGTTGTCGATCCAGATCAATAATTAGTATCAGAGTCTCATGTTCAGACTTTTAGTTTAACAATATTGAGTTTTTGATCTTTTCTTCAATTGACAACTTTTGATAATATAGTAAAAAAAAATTTTAAAAAAAGGGAGTTATGTAATTGATCATTCTCTTGATATCATTAAAGGGGGAGTATGTTCGTAATTTTTTAAAGTTTTTTTTTAAACTCATCTATGCATATTTCAATGGGAAGCCTTTATTGCCTCAAATATCGATTCCATTATGTTTTGATAAAATATTATTCTGAGGTTAGTTAATAGAAAATATATTGTTCATTTTTCAATTTGTCATATCTTTTGAAACATGATATTAGTAGAAATATTTTCAAATCTTTGTTATTGTTTTTCTCTATCCTATATTCTTTTGAATACACTTATTTAGCGGGAGTTATATTTTTGATAATGTCAAAGCGAAAGCAATATACATATTTATGAAATTTTTTAAATCCATTACTAGTTGAAAATTATAGTAAAAAAATATATCTAATTATTTTTATGTGTATCTATCATATAACATACTTATTTTCCTCATACATAATTTGTCATCTTTAAAAAAAGGGAAATTATCACTTTTTAAATTTTGATAATGATCAAATATTATTTAACAAGTTTCTTAAGTTATAATAAGATTTAGAATTTGCAATGATTATCCAAACTCGTAAAAATCTCAATATTAAAACTTGAAAATGATGATTCAAAAATAAAAAGAATAATAACTTGCAAATAAAACTTAAAGATCAAATTGGGAGTACAAAAAATATTCAAGATGCAAAATCAAATCCAAACTCATAAGTAGGGATGTCAAAATGAGTCTTTGGCCCACGAGCTGACCCGGTATGGCACAACACACTATGAGTCA